>APFE030827654.1:0-16609 GCA_000404065.3 Pinus taeda | reverse complement strand
ATTTTATTATTTATTTTTTATTGTTTTTGTCATGGATCATCAAACATAGCCTTTGGAAAAATTTCCCTAGGACCTAGGACTTAAGACGCATGAGGGGATTAACATTTTCAACCCTCAAGACTCTTTACATCATGACTTTTACAAATTTTACATCTTCAAGGGGGAAAAGCCCTTTTGACAGACCCTCATAGACCACCCAGTTCTGCGACCAAACATAATCTAGCAGATTAACACACTAGGATTCTCCTAAGACTCTAATGATAAAATTCATTTCGGCTTTGGGGTCAGGTTGAAGAAAGCTCTGCCGATCATGGATCGGTGAGACGAAAAACTTTCCGGAATGAAGATTACCACTAGAAAATTAGGTCCACCTAGGCAATTTACATACATGACTCAGCTCTGCTAAGATTATTTACATCAAAATGCAGATTGGGTTTACAACTTTAATAAGATCAGGAGAATGACGATGACTGCTGAATGGCACAAACATCTCGATCAAGCGCTGTCCCTTTCTGCGAAAAAAGGTGTGTACTGCTATGGGTAGTTGACACACAGCGGTCAACACAGGGCTTGGGTGGTTCATGAGACATATCTTCATATCTTCATAGTTCATTGAGAACTGAATAGCTTGAGAGCTAATTCTTCTTTTATTGTGAAGAGGATTTCCACTTGATTAATAATATATGGTTGGGGTTCTATGCTGGTGCTTTCCCCTGGATATATCTTATGTTATGTGTGATTAATTCTCTTGATCAGTTATGCATGTTTCTACTTGATATTGCTCATGATTTTGATTATGCTTCCGCTTAATGTTTTGTAGTAGTAGAACAAGTATTATGCTTTAGGACATTGCATATATCGGTTTGTTCTATAGGTGAAAATTCTACAGCTACTTGGTAGAATTTTGCAAGATTAAGGATTTGATGAGATTTTAATATTGAGACCAGTGCCTAATGGAGTCAAAACTTCTTTCTTATTAGAAATTATAGCCAAGTAACCGGATGGACAATTGTTGCTTATATGATGAACTAAGCTATATGAAGATGCAACTCCTAAGAACTAGGTGTGATGCAAGGATCTTGGTTAATTTTAAATTAAATGCCTAATCTAAGTTGAAACTTTCTCTTAACTATTTTGAGAAACAATGTTCAGAGTAGGTTGTGAGATGGAAGCCAATGGGAAGCATGCAATGGATTGATTAATGATATCTCCCCCTGTGTTCAAACCACCTAGTGGCTCCAGCGTTGCAAAGACTGTGGCTCTGATGACTGCAAGGTCACTGTGTTAACCACTAAGAAGGGCTGAATCCCTCAAGCTAAATGAGAGAGGGTTGTCCTAGGAGTCTATCAACCAAGCTTATGCTTGGAGGTAAGTTATTAAGTGCAAAGCTAAGACTAGAGTGCTTATACAACGATTGTGAGTGAACTTACTTGAGTTAAGATTGTTTAAGTGTTTAAGTACTTAAGTTATGATTACTCTTTATGACAATATGTGATATTCCTACCTAGTGTTTCACTAAGTAAATATCAATTTTTGCTCAATGTATTACATGGTTACACTTAGGAGAAGTGGGCTTAGGGGACCCACATTCTATTTTTGGCATGAGAAGCAACCCGACATCAGAGTTCGATGGAAAGATTGCGACTTTGGTGGAGAGTGGGGGCCATCACAAGGGAATTTCGGCCCACATGGAGAGTACACTCTCATTGGAGTGAAATTGGTGAGAGAAATTCGATCTGGGCCCACATGGGCAATCGTGGAAGCAAATCAAAAAAAGGGAGGAGGGGATCTCATTGTGGTCATCATCTATTATTTTCAGAATTTGTCTTTTGACATAGCACACTTGAGCAGTGAGCCAAGTCTGCATGTGCTGTTTAGCACATTGAGTGTTTTTGAGCGAAGAGCCCAACTCTTGCTTCGGTGGACTTCGAGTGCCAGATCAAGGAGGGAGTTTCACCTAGTTCCAATTTGTACCAGGAGTAGTGAGGCCGTACCACAACATGGAGCATGCTACAACAACGTAGGGACTGCGCAACCTTGGCCAGAGACACTCCGGGAAGTTGAAGAGTGAGGGGAGTTTGTGGAGGAGCCTTGGAGGGAAGGCCTGGGGAGCATTCTAACAGGGTTTCCAAGCATTTTTGGTGCATTTATCTGTAGAATCTTCAGGTGGGTTGATTTGCCCAGCAGAAGAGCCATTAAGCCAAAGAGTTTCGAATTCCAGGGTCAAGCTTTGGCCAAACCCTTCGTGGGTTATTCTAGGTTTCTTGAGTAGAGGCCGAGATTAATTTCTTGGATTTTTTTGAGTATTGGAGAGGGCTTCGCAGTAGATCCTTTCAATCAACAACACATTTCTGGGGATATACATTGTAGCACTTGGGCAGATTAGTGTCAGATTGGAGGAGGGTGATTCACTCATCATTTTAAGGCTTTGCTAGCTTGCCTAGAGCAAGCCTAGGTGCACTCATTCCAACACCTTGTTGTACACCTTTTTGCATTAATAAAATGAGTACACAGTGCAGTTTTGTATGCAAACTCGTGGTTTGATTGCTTGCTTTGGTTTCATGGTGTTTTTGTCTATTTTGCTTTGCATATTTACTGTTACTTTTCCCTTAGGGGTATTACACAATAGTACTTAACAATAATTAGAAAATAATCTTAAAACAAGACAAGTGCTTACAGAACAAATGTCAAAGAACCAATCTACAAGATACTTAGAATAGATTATCCAATTGTGAGTTAGCAAATGATTTCATGATGCCAATAAAATTATTCAAGATGTTCTTATCACAATGCCAATTAGATTTCAAATACCAAAGATTAGTAATTTAGAACTTAGGTGTATCAGTGCTTTAAGTGTTAAATTCAGAAATTCTTGTAACTTAAGACAAAAGATACAAATGTTAGATCTCAAATATCTCAAATCAACAGTAACACTTCAGGAAATTCAACACTACACTTATTAGTGTTATGACAGCAGTAAGAAAATCACTCTAGACCATGAAATTTACCAAGCATATGAAACAGAAAAATATCCAATGATTAGCCAATGTAAATTTATGAATGTAGCCCATTTTAGGATGCAGTATTCAGTGACATATCAGATCTGAAGTAAATTATTACAACAATAAACAAATCAGCAAATCAGTGAGTTAATGATGCTACAAGTAGTGCCACTTAAAGCCCAAAACTAAGAAAAATTTGCCAAAACTGAAAATTTTAGTTTTTGAGACTTATTAAGTTTATTGTTAAGAAAATTTCAGATCTGATTCAGTGATTTACGCAGAAAATTCCAGAAAGCGAAATTTTAGATGTAGGTAGATGATCAATGCCCAAGTGACCAAATTTTAGGAAAATTAGATTTTGCAATTTAGGAGTATTTTTGGCCAATTATACGAGTTTTAGAGCACTTATATCACTGTTATAAAATAAAAATTACAACAGTAGCAAAACAGTGAGAAAACTAGGGGTTAGAGAGCAAACCCTAGGTTCAAGGCCATGAAGATCCCTTGGTCCAAATTTGTTGAAACATTAGGGTGAAGTTTCTACCAGAAAATCATTTTTTTGAGGCCAAAAACCTGTAAAACCACCAAGTTTTCAGGTTAGATAATTTAGAGATGGATTTAGGGAAACTCGGGCCAAAGAAGGCCAACGCTAGGCCTAGTAGGGCTAGTGTTGAAGCCTAAGGGGGTAGCAGGCCAAAGAGAGGTCAAAGGAGGAAGGAGGAGGTCAAGAAAGGCCAACGTTGGAGGAAGAGAGGCCTATAGGGATCAACGACTTGGGTTAGAGGGTGAAAATGAGCCCTAAAGGCCACGACTAGCCTTTGAGGCAACCGTTTGGGTTGAAAGAGGGTCGCTGAGGCCTCCTAGGCCTACGACTAGGCCTTCTAAGGTGTAAAGGCCTCAATGCTGGACTTAAAAACGGAGGCCGAGGCCCTTAGAGGGTACAACATGCCGTAAAAACAACTGAAAGGATGACACAGGCCAAGAGACGGAAGACGTTTGCCCTGGGGGGACTGATCTGGGCCTGGCATGCCTAAAAATGGAAGTCTTGCTTCAATTTTTTTTTTTTACTCTTCTAGATTTGAAGTTTGCTACAAATTTTTCAATGGCTAGCCTTGCAAACAATTTTAGAGACTAGATCTTACCTTCAAGGGCTTAGATCTAGCTCTACTTCAACCTCTTCTCTTGGCTTCACTTGCAAAAATAGAAATAAAACACCAAAAACCCCAAATATATACAAAATCTCAAAACCCCAAACCCGAATTAGCAAAAATAATTTACAAGTTTAAATTACAAATCTATTGACAAATATACAAATATACAAGGGTTTTGAAAAATATTTTTTTGAGATTTTTTTTTTTTAATGCATATTTTCTTTGATAAATCGCTGAAATATACTTTAGCAACTCAATGCATGTTGATTTATGGTAGCATTGGATGTGCTCTAAACCTCAAAATTTGCAGGGAGGCTTGAATAAGTTTATTCCACAATACCCAAAGATCGTTTTGGGAAATTCCACCCGGAATTAGTTTTATTAAAATAATTAATTATTTTTAATGGATGCCTAAGTCTAAACTTAGGAAATTGAAATAATTAAAGGGGGTATTAATCTAACTGTGGGTGAAACTTTTAGAAGAAGACGAGGATCAAGACAAAATGATCTGAACCATTGACTATGATTTAATCTGGGTTGTTGATTACTCAATTGGAGGATTATAAGAAGAGGTTTGATGGGCATTTGGAAAACACATCGAGTGGAGATCAGAAGACCGAATTCTTGAAGCACAATAGTTGCCCGGAAGAGAATTCGAAGTGATCTTTTGTAGTGAGGGGCAAGCATAGTTCTGCTTAGAGATTTCTCCTGATCCGGGAATACTCAGTAGAGGAGGTAGAGAGAGATTCAGGAGAGGCAGCGCAAAGGCTAAGCTGGCTAGTGTAGGCTGATGCAGAGGTAGTGTAGAGCCTTTATAGGGTTTGTATTTTTGCTGTTTCTGAAGCTAGAAGCCAGGTTGTGAGTCCAGGAGGTGGACATCGATGTTCCTAAGAGGCAAATTGATCAGGAGAGGGAGTGACGTTGTCCCTAGATGCTGTGATGTTGGGTTGACGAAGTGACTATGCAGAGGCAACGTAGAGGCAGCAAGGGGCAAGCCATTGTGTGGTTGGATCAATCGGGATTGCTTGTGATAGTGTGAGGTATTTCTCACTATTCTTCTGTCAGTGATATTCTCTGTACTGGACAACTAGCAAGGAAGCTAGAGATTGTATTTAGAAACTACTGCTTAATAATACAAACCTGCAGCTGCTGCATCGATTTTACCACATCGGTTTTTTCTAGGGACGTTTGACCAAAAATAACGGTGTAATGTGTTGTGTATTTGTTTCTTGCTCAATACTTGTTTCCGCATATAATTTAATTAGTAAAGACTGCAGTTGTATTTACTTCGATATTTACAGTGTAACACAGTAAATAACTTGCATGAATTAACAAGTAGGAGAAGTAATATCAGTTTGCTGTAGTAGGGAATTTGGGTCTCCAAATTTTCACAATGCACACTATAGCCTTAGCGAAGATTAAATCCACCACATATATATTTGGGATCCAAGCAAAGTTGGTCCTTGTCCACAGTTTGTGAACTTGGAGACCAAGGACTGAAGTACCTGCAAACACTATGTATTTATCTCAAGAAAATTCGTTAATCATATGGTGAATCAAATCATCTAAAATTATCATAAATCTATCAATAGAATGACTTTATCTCCATCTAATGAAAAACATGTCTTATTATTTACCAACACAACATAGGAAAGCCCGTAGTCAATACGCACCACAAATTAATTGTAATATTCCTAATGCAAATTTTACAATGATAACAAAGAACATACACATAAACCATACATTTCTCCAAATCCACAAACTGGCCAAGATTTTTTTAATTATAGTTGTTGTGGTACAAATGAGTTGGAGAAAATGCACCTAGCCTTGCACAAGGCAAACTACAAGCACCAGGTGATGAATACAAGAAAACTCAACAACTACAGTAGTAGGCTCCTACATAAAACTGTGATGCTGCTCCAAAACTGCATCGCTACCTAACTTCGCCCCTTGATTTGCCCACTTTGAGGTGCCCAAAAGTTTCTATAAAATTAGGAGAGTGCTCCTTGTCCAAAACATAGAAAAACCTAGAAAGGGTTTCCCTTGGTTCCAACCATCAAAATTTGACTCTTTACAGCAAGGCCCTCCTCCAATTTCGAATTTTGTTACTGTGACTGATCCTGTGAATCTTTGCTCTCCCAAATCCAACCATCCTCCACAAATGGCTCTCCAAATGATTTCTTAGCACCCCAGCGCCAAACTCCCCCAGATGATGCTGCCCAAAAATGTCTCACTCCAATGACTACGCAGTCATGGAGGAGATGACACAGTCCTGCGTATGAGAAAGTGTAGGTTGATCCTCTTGGCTAAAGATGCTCTCCACACTGTTGAAAATGATGAAAGAACACCCTTGTAGCTTCTCTGGTCAATTTCCTGACAGCACTGCTCCACAAACAACAAGTGACTTCTCCCTCTGTGTAGTGGTGGCTCCCAGACTATGTACTCTGTCCCGGAAATGCGTGGTACCATGTAGCTCATGCTTCTTCCAATGTCACTGACAAAGGAAAGCCTTCCTTAGGTGGCACTCGGAGTCCATCGAGGAAAGGTTGAACTTCTCTCTTTGGGAAGCTCGTGCTAAACAACGCAATATTGGCTCAATTGAACAACTAAGGCAAATTCGATTTTCAAAATAGACAAAAGACTCCTATTGCTCCCTCATTCCTTGCTTTTATAATTGCTGGTCATGAATTCCTTGTGGGTTCCTCCACCAATTCAATTTGCCTCTAGGAATTCGAATTCCTACTTCCCCAAGTGCGTACTTCATGTGGGCCCCATATTCCACTAGCATGCAAATAAAGTATCTCCTATGTTTTCCAACAAAATTTGCCTTGAGCTAGTACTAATTAAAATTGTCAAAATTTTGTATTCCAAACATTAGGAAAATTAAAGAAGGAACATTACATTAACAAACATAGAACACCTAGAATTACACCCCAAAGTCTTTATTATGATAGAAATAAAAGTTCCTAGTGGGACAATAGTGTTACATCAATGCTTCAACAATAATTTCTTAGCCAGAAATCAAATGGCTAGAGACAAAAATGGCTTTAATTTATAGATAATCCTCCAAATGGAAAAATAACGGCTAGTTTGCTATATCATTGTCAAAATAATCTCGACCCTTGAAAAATACTTTATCATCTTTTAATCTTAGCCGTTGAATTTTTATTTTTGAGAAATTTTCAATTTCTCATTTAATTCCATTTTTATTAGCTCAAAATCAATTATTTTGAGCTAATTTCCTAAAAAATTTGACTTCGACATAACCACCAAGATTCAGGGGTCCATTTTTTCTTGAAATATCCAATATCTCCTTAATGGAGGACCTCCAAAAATTAGTTCTTTTTTGATTCATGAATTTTTCCCTTTGGAGAATTTATTTTCTCTATGAATCTAATTTTGACTCTAATAATTAAATTTCTGGCTTAGGATTTTAATTTAATTTTGCTAGAAAATTAAATTAGTTGACACTTGAGGGAATTAATTAGTTTTTCCACCTTCTAATATTTTAACCATGATGTCTAAGTATGAGGGACCATGCATTAAAATATTTTTTTAAATAGGACTTACAATTTCAACCCTCGAAGGGGGATACCCGTTTGGCTTAGACCCTCAAATTACATACCCAATCTGCGACACAATATGATCTAGTAGACCAAGTGATTTGTAATAAAATAATTTAGCCAACTAGCTTAAATTATTTCCAAGTCACTTTTACATAAGACTCAACTAGAACGCTAGGACTCACCTAAGACTTTGATGAAGAATTACACCCTAGCTTTGGGGTGAGGTTGGAGGGGAAAACTCTATCGACAATCTGTGTTTAGAGACACAAATGAATCAGTTAGATGAAAAACCTCCTAGGATGAAACTCTCGTCGAAATACTAGGCTTACCTAAGTTGTTACATACATTCACGGTTTTACTAGCATCATTTACATTACATAACTTGCTGAATGGGTTTATAATGACACATAAACTGTTAATAGATGATCCGATCCCGTTGAAGAAATTGGTATTTCCGCTTCCTTGGAACTCTAACAAAAAATGTGGAACATCTGGCTCCATATGGGGACACGTTGCTTACAAGAAGTAATGTGAGAATCCTAGAATCATGCACCTAGGAAGACAAAAGTCCATCAAATAGATATCCTTTCAAAATCGAAATCATCTTGTATACACAATAAATGTCGCTCGAATAGAAAATTCTACTCTAACAAACTGAAACATAAGAGACATAATATAAATGTGTGAAATAAAACTAGCTAATGACATGAAATGAAAGGGAGTAGGGTTAGAGATACTATACAAAACGATGCCCTATGGCATCAGATGTCATTGATGTGGATCAATCCTGAGCATTTGTTTGCTGAATCGTAGGTCAATAGACTGCTTATCAAATATCCGTTGCTGAAATTTGACCCTATTTGGTCGGTGTAACTGCTCATCATTGCACTGTATATCTCTGTCAAACTAAAATCTGTCTCTTTCTGCTTGCTGTGGAATGAAGAAAAGTTATAGATCGAGTGGACAAATTCGGACTCGAAGTGCGGGGGATGACCCTGTGGCATGAGTTCTTCAACATTTTCCAATCTCTTTGGAACTTCCACATGATACCTTCTCTCCACTTCTCTATATAATGTGACCATGCCACCTGTTGCTGTTGGAATAATGGCGTATGATAGATCCATTTGAATAGAACCACCAAGATTGGCTGCAAACTTCCTAGAAAGAAACATTCCCCACACATCTGGCACATCAATTACTGCTATGTCCATGGTGATGATTCTCTATGGGTAATTAGCTAACACGACCTATAGATCTTTAACCACACCAAGGACTTCTACTTTTTTGGAATCCATTGAGCAAATGTTATGATAAGGTCTAGAGATTCTTAAGTTTAACTGCTCCATAACTTTCTTAGTCATAACATATGTAGATGCACCAGAGTCAAGCATACAATTATGGAGCAAACAATCATTTATGTCCAATGTAAGGAAGAAACATTGGTGGTCTTCATTGGTCATATAATAGTTTAAGTCCTTTAACTTGATTTCTTCATCAATAGGCTGAGTATCAAATCTTTCTTGTTGAGCAATGCCTAAGGCTTTAAAGAATGAAGCTCTTTGTGATGGCATCTTCAACAATTCTAAGACTGGAACTGACATCTTAATTTTGTTGATCCATGTTGCGCAATCTACCTTTAATGCCGACATATACATTTTGGATAGAACTTGTCTATTTTGGCTCTGATCCTTACCTCTCTTGGTATAAGCTTTACTTTCTGCAAGCTCTAGAATCTTCTCCTGAGATGGCTTCTCACTGTATGCTTGAGTAATGGTGTCTTTCTCTTCATTGAAGGTGTTGATGGTGAAAGTTGAAGATATTATGTCGGCACATCGACTTTCCTTGGAGTTAGCTTGAATTTCGTTACGATCTTGCTGGTTTCTACTTTCCTCCAAGATTCTTCTAGCAAAGGCACATGTATTCTCTTCATGGAAACTCTTACAAGGTTTGCAGAAAGGTATAGGCTCCTCAATCATATTAGTAGACTCGAGTGGTGTAGGAGGCCTTTGATCATTTGGTGGATTTCTTCTTAGCCATGGATTGCTGTTGTTACCACTGTTGTTATTATTATTTGTAGGTGGCATACTCTGCATTTAGGACCTTTTTATTTGTATTAATTGATTTTGCATCTCGCCCATCTGTCTGGCATGTTCAACCTTCATTTCTTTCATTAATCGGGTCAATTCTTTAACTGTCTTAGATTCTTCTTCTTTAACTTTTTTCCCGTTAGACTTGATTTTGAGTCTTTTCAAAACTAGGGATTTCTAACTTTCTTGAGGCTTTCTTGTCCTTTTCTAATTCCTCAGCTGTGCTTTGGGCAATAGCTAAAGTGTTGGGATGAGCATGTATTATCTCATAATGTGTCTCTATAGGGTAAGCCTCAAGATATTATTCCAGAATTGTCTTGTCAGGAGGCTTGTAATCTTGAGTGATATCCCTTAATAGTTTATTAAATCTTTGGTTAAATTCTTCAACCATTTCATTTTCTCTTTTCTTAATAGTTTTGAATTCCTTAACCAAATAGTTTCCTTCCCTCTTATCTTCATACTTATCTCTAAATGCATTAAGAAGAGATCTCAAAGAGTCGAAGGCATTGCTAGCTTTGTCTTGCAACCATTCGAGAGCATCATCTTCTAGAGAAATAAAAAATAATTTCATTCGAAGATCCTCGTGATTATAAGCAGTAGCATGAGTGAATCTTTGGATAAAGCAATTGAACTTCTTTATGTGACTTTCAACATTAACAACATTGTTCCCTTGGAAGATAGGCAACTTACTCATCGTGGATTCAATTCGACAAATCGTGTGGATATCCCTGAATGTTGGTGAAGTTGCAAGGCTTGTAGAAGTCACCCATGATGTCTTGATTTATAGGATGGTTGATGAAAAGCAAATGGAGATCAAGGAGAGTTTCCTGTCCGAGAAAATTTAAACGATCTCTAGAATGTAATTTGTCTAACTGGGCTCTTAGAACATTTTTAGGATCATGAGTGGGGTTAACCAAGCTACCAGGATTTCTTCTAGAGTAAGTTCTTGTGAATGGATGAAAAAGTGGAGTCGCCACCCAAACAGGAAACCAACCCAAATGTTCAGGTGCTAATGGTGTGAATGAACAAGATGAGAAGATTAGTGAGAGAACAAAAGATAAGGCGATGAGAAGATGAAGGATGGTGTAGAAAGGTAGCCAAAAAGTGTGGCATTGGCGAGTTTAATGGAAAGATGGAAGATGATTAGAAGATTATGAGAAATTGTCGTAAACCTCGACAATAAGAAACTTCTCCCCGACAATGACGCCAACCAATGTTGTCGCTCGGATTGTATAGACACTGTGACAACATATCAGGGCAGAGGCTGTCACTATGTTCTCTGCCCACTCGATTTTAGTTGTCTCCCAACAATAGGCTATGGGAGATAGTCCCTATGGAAATGAAGTGGAGAAAAACAAGTTGGGAACCAACTTGTTCGAGAGACATAGTTGAGTGGTCTAGTTACTTGGTAGAATTTAGCAAGATTAAAGATTTGATTAGATTTTAGTATTGAGACCAGTGCCTGATGGAGTCAAAACTTCTTGCTTATTAGAAATTATAGCCAAGTAACTAGATAGACAATTGCCGCTTATATGATGAACTAACCTATATGAAGATGCAACTCCTAAGAACTAGGTGTGTTGGAGGGATCTTGGTTAATTTTAAATAAAATGCCTAATCTAAGTTGAAACTTTTTCATAACTGTTTTGAGAAACAATCTTCAGAGTAGGTTGTGAGATGGAAGCCAACGGGAAGTAGGAAGTGACTTGATTAATGATACCTTTGTTAGAAAATGTTACTAGGTTTGGTCTTCATTAATGTATTTGAGTCATCATGTCATGTACTTGTCAAAAGAATAAAGATTTATTATTATTATTATTGTAACAACGACTTATTAAAGCATGGGTTTCATGCTTGGGTCATCATTATATTAGTCAAAGTCCCCATTGTGGAATCCTAGGATTAATATTGAGTTTATAGAGTCATTGTACATTCAAAGAGACCCTTCTTGGGCTTTTGAATAATGTAAAAATGTCTCGTATTTTGTCAAATATAATTTATGTATCATCCACATCAAGTCGGCCTAGAAGAAATCATGTCGACCTAAGGACACCTGTTTGACCTCCTTTGAAGCCTATAAATAGAATCAAGTCAAATTCATTTCGAGCATTTCATCTCAAGCTAGTTCAATATCTCTAAGGAAGTTGAAGAAGTGTGAAGTGGGAGGAAAAAGCCTAAAGGAAGTGTGAGTTGGGAGGAGTGTTGAAATTTGGTACCGGAGGACAGGTGGTTCCCTTAGGCTTTGATCTTTGGCCTAGGGAAAAGTGTCCAAAAGATTTTAATTTTTCTCCTAAAGTGACTTTATAATTTTTATAAAGTTAAAATCTAATTTAAAAGTGACTTTAAGTGATAAAGTTACTAAGTCTAATTTTAAAGTGACTTTTATAAAGTCAATGAAAAATTAGAAAGGAAAAGTGACTTTGGAAATAAATGACTAAGTGGGTCTTTATTAAAGTGGGGTGAATTAAAAAATAGAAAGTGAGATTTAAATGTGCATTTAATCTCAGCCATTGATCTAAATCTATTTCAGCCATTGGATTTAGAGATCACCCAAAAGTCATTTAGGGTTGGGTTAAAGGAGGAAAAAGATCATTCATTCTTTCATGAGCAGATTGGGAGAAGGAGAGCAAGAGAGCAAGGGAGATTTCTGGACAAGAAGGAGAAAGAGGCAGCAGTTTGGCACACATACCAGGCAGTGCTTCAGCAAAATCAGAACAGCAGAAAGGCAAGCAGAACAGTAGCAAGAACAAGCAGAAAAAAGCTGATTTTTTGCTGAAAACTAAGAAAAATTGATTTTTGGGCACGAATATCGAGGAATTGATTTTCGGCACAAAAGTCGAGGTCTGTCCGTACAGTCCGTACAGTCCGTCCGTACATCCGTACATCAGTACAGTCCGTACGGTCCGTACAACAAAGTTTCCAGGTGGTCTGTGGGCTGAAAACAGATAAGTTTGCTTGCTGGAAAAATTATTTTGCTGTAATTTTTGCTGAAATTTTCTTGCTGTAAAAAGGCATTTTTCAGAAATAAAGAAGAGCTCTCAAACTGGTTTTCCCCAAGAGTTGTAGGGGGTTTTTCCAGGGTCACGTTGACCAAAAATATCAGTGTTTTAATGTGTTTTAATGGTTGTTTATTACTGCTGATTTTTATTTCTGCAATTTCCAGTATTCTGTAAAATTTCCAGAATTTGTGTTTTCAACAAATTTATTTTTTTCAGCTTGTTTAATGTATGGTTATGGGAAAGGGCATTTAACTACATGGGAGAAATAAGGAGAAACTAAAAACCGAGGTGGGAAAACAAAAATTTTTACAAGCTTGTTGATTTTTCCAGTACACTCAAGAATCTGGTTTGACTCCAAAATCATGAACACAAACACACTATTTTAAGTTGCTATGAGAATATAATTCATAGTTTAATTTAAGAACAAATTAAACTGAAATTTTATGTTGCCATTTCTCAACACTCCCTCTCAACAAGAAGGGGATTATCAACTACCCCGACCCTATCTCTGTGAAACTCGAATTTACATCTTGACAATGCCTTTGTCAAGATGTTAGCATCTTGCTCTTTTGTGGGAATGTAATCTTACGACATGATCCACCTCAATACACAACCTTTGAGATGATGATACCAGATATTAATATGCTTGGACAAATCATGAAAGATTGGATTTTTAGAGAGTTTGATACAACTCTGATTATCACAATAAATCACTGTTAGATCCATTTGCTGACCAAACAAACCAACTAGGATCTTCCTCATCCAGATAGCCTCACATGTTACCTGGCTTGTAGCCATGTACTCTTCCTCTGCTAAACTGAGTGCAATCGATCTCTGTTTCTTGCTATACCAAGAAACTGTCGCTAACCCAATATTGAAGATCCCTCCTGATGTGCTCTTCCTGTTGAATCGACTCCCTTCCCAATCTGCATCAGTGAAGCTTTGAAGCTTCATTCCCTTTGCCTGTCTGTACTAGTGTTGCGGGGAGCGCCGCCCCCCCCACCGCTAGCTCCCAATCTGCACTCCGGGCGGGAGCGCGCTCTCGATAAAAAAATTGCGCTCCCTCCCAATTTAGGGAGCGACATTGGGAGCGTTGCTTCCAGAGCGAATCGACTGACGTCGGGAGCGATCCGAGCGGAAAAAGAAGCCGCGGACGTGAAAAATTTTTCCAAGTTTTTTTCAAAAATTTGTTTTAAAAGCCCAATGGGGCAAACAAACATTTCATTATCACTTGAATGAGAGCCAGAGCAAGGAGAGCAAGAGCAAAGGAGCAAGGAGAAGCGAGGAGCGAGGAGCAAGCCTGCAGAGAGGTAAGTAACTTAGTAATTTAGTTAGTTTAGTTAGTTTAATTTAGTTAGATAGTAATTTAGGTAGTTTAATTTAGTTTATTAACTATATTTAGTAAAAAAATTATGAATCTAAATTAAATTAATAGATTAAAATTAAATTAATTGAATCTAAATATTAAATTAATTTGCAGATTCAAAAGCCTACAAATATCAAATATCATGGACCTGGCTATATTTCTTGGGATTTTCCTCTTCTTGGTGCCTTTTATGGTTATCATGGTGCTGGAGGGTAGGAAACGGAGGAGCCAAAATGAAGAGGGGGATGAAGAAGTTGGAGAAAGTAGATTTGGTAAAAACCCCGGTGAGGAGCTAGAGGAAGGTGAACATGACTCTCAAAAAACTAAACAAGACCCCCATTGTGGAAATATGTTAATAGGCCTGAAGCAGGGAAAGGGGGTAGAACCATTAAATTTCATTGCCGCCATTGCAAAAATGATTACACAGGTTCATACACCCATGCCAGAAAACACCTCTGCGAGAAAAGGCCATGGGATGGAGACAAACAAATAGGAATCAAAACTTGTTCAGCGTTGTCAACAGCGGATAGAGCCAAATACATAAGGGAAGAGGAGGAACCCCAATACAAATCAAAAAAATCAAGGGGTTTCTTTGAACCAAGCTCACAATCACAAAGAACTCCTTTAGCATCCTCCCAAGGCAGTGGATATGGAGGCACAGGGTCATCAAGTTTAAGGCGTAGAGCCATATCAGATTTTTTTGATGAGGGGTGTAGGAATGATGTGGATTCAAAGGTTTACATGTTTCTCTATGCATGTGGGATACCATTCAATGTTCTTCACTCACCTTATTGGCATGAAATGGTTTCTGCCATAAATGATGCCCCTAAAGGATACAAGAGCCCTGGGTATGAAAAGGCAAGAACCGTTAGACTTGATCATGAAAAAGCAAAAATATCACTTTCTTTGAATAGAATGACAAGTTCTTGGACTGACCATGGGGTGTCTATTGTATCTGATGGATTGACAAATGTAAAAGGCAAGCCATTGACAAGTGTTCTTGCTGTGTCTGTTAGTGGTGCCATCTTTCTAACTGCACATGATTACTCAGACAAGTTCAGAACCGGCATCAACATTGTAGAAGCATTACTTGAAACAATTGACTGTATTGGGCCATACAATGTCATCCAAGTCATCATTGATAATGATCCTAATTGTAAGGCATCAGGAGCAATTATTGAGGATAAATACCCCAACATATTTTGGTCTGGATGTTTGGTTCACACATTGAACCTTCTGATGCATGATGTTGTCAAGAACAAAAATGCACAATACTAATAGATTGGTGATTTGTACAAGAAAGGCAAACAAATGATAAAATTTATTACAAATCATAGCAATACACATGGCCTTTTCCGCAATCACTCGAGATTGGAGTTGTTGAAGATTGCGAACACCAGATTTGGTAGCTATTACCTCACCTTCAGGTGCCTTTTGAAAGTAAGAGAGTCATTGGCTAGCATGGTATCAAGTCCACATTGGCAGGTATTAAAGGAAAGGGCTACAAATGCAACTGACAGGCAAGGTTTTGGACTGGTGGAGGAGGCCACTCTTGATGGTCATTTTTGGACAAGTGTGAGGCAAGTTTTGGACTTCACCAACAGACAAACCAGTGATTGGCGAGGTGTATGAGCAGATGGATACCATGTTGGGGAAAATAAAAGATATTGTTCATAACAGAGGTCCGACTTGTACAAAATGATTCACGATTTTGTGTGTGTACAGTGGAATAAACTTAATCTTCCACTACATTGCTTGGCATATATCCTTACGCCAAAATACTACTCTACATCTTGGTTGGGCCAACCTACACCAGGGGGTGGGATTAGGACCAAACCCCATTTAGATGCAGAGGTAACTAATGGATATTTGCAAGCATTGGAAAAGTTGATACCTGACATGGAGGAATGTGCAGCTGTGTGCCTTGAAATAGGCAAATACTTCAGTGGCACTGGTTTGTATGGTAACTTCCATGCAATGGACAACAGAGATAGATTTGATTCTCTCACATGGTGGGAAACATATGGCAGCCAGGGAATTTTACCAAAATTGGAAAAAAAAGTTCTTTCACAGGTTCTAAATACTTCTTCTGCAGAGAGATGTTGGAGCACCTACAGCTACATACATAATGTGAAAAGAAACATACTCAATGAAAACCGAGCAGAAATCTTGGTTTATGTGCACTACAACTTGAGATTGTTGAGTCATTACTGTGATCGGGCTTATGAGGATCCCACATATAAAATTTGGGACAATAACCCAGAGGATGACAATTTGGAGGATGGCATTGTACATCTTGAAGAACTGGAACAGGAACTTGTAAGGGATGAAGATGAAGCAGCTGCAGCAGCCATGCCACCTCCACCTCCACCATCCAGTAGCAGTGCTCGAGTTCCGAGTCTTGTTCCTTTGTTGTCACCACCTCCATCTACACCCTC
>APFE030827650.1:0-10068 GCA_000404065.3 Pinus taeda | reverse complement strand
GAGTGAAGCCCAAACAATTCATCTTCCTCTCATACAATATATACAAATTCCTTTGGTGATAGCTTCCTAGAATAATAGCAGGTCCATTAGGGGTGGTAGGAAAAGCATCAATGTTTAACCCAAATCCTGAGGTGTAGTAAATGTAAAACATTTCCGTGAGGCATTACCATGTTTGAGCCACCACTCAAATGGAATCCAAACTCAGGGAATTTAATACTGGAATTGGCCACACCAGACACATTGTAACACAGTTCATAGCCTTTGTCTTTAGGATATGCAATATGAGAGTCAAATTCAGCTGCAATCAGCTCCAAGACTGCTTCAATAAAGAGAGTGTAAGTAGTGCCTGAATCTATGATGGTTCCACCATTGCCATTACTATCAATTGTGGATACATTGGAGGGAAGGGTTAACGATTTTCCACCAATACTCACTCCTTGTTGACCAAGGTAATAGGTTTTCCTTGAAAAGATGTTTGGGTGTTAGTTAGAAAAGGAGTGTATTTCAAAGTAATATTGGTGGGAACTACTCTATTACCCAACACTACCATGCTGCCATTTTTTTTATTGCTCAGGCAATATGGGAATTTATCGTCAATGCTAGCACTAAGATGGGAAGGAAAAGAAAGATTTCCTCTGCCAAATCCTGCAATATCACCAACCCCCATTGAATTGAATGAGCGTCCTAATGCCAATGTAGTTATTTGTCCACTTCTTCATGGAAATGTCAATGTGTCAGTGAGTAGATACCCGTTTGTGGTTGCTAAGCCATAACGAAGATAATAGTTTGAACACTTTCCAGAGCACTTGTCTGGGCAAGTCCTCAAGCTGCCCCCTTCTTCACACACATTTCTGCATTTTGGATCTGCCAAATGTACAGTAAGAGAAAACAATGACTTGCTGGGAAGAAAAGCGATGATGGATCCAGAGTACATGTATAAGTTGGGGTGCAGGCTGCCCACACCACACTACTGCCACTATCCATGACCACTAGTAAATCCTGCAGATGAGTGCCCACAGATAATTCCATGTAATACTCGTAGGTGCTAGCGTTTTAGTAGAGAGACTCCTTCACTCTCATCCCTCCTCTCAAATACCTGGCATGAAGGTTCATAGACATTCCATTACACAACAATAGTGCAACAGAGAGTTGTAGCGAGAGGATGATCAAGAAGATGAAATCGAACTTGGAGACCACTAGAATTTTGCAAATTATACTATAAAATAAATGAGAAGACTAGATCTTCATAAATCACTTCACTATATGTAAAACAATTGAAATTTGAGAAGTTTATTGAGATTCTTATTCAAAATGTTGGATAAACCATGAAAGAAGCATGGATCAAGAGGAAATACCTAGACACTATATACATATAGATAAACGATGAAAAAAGCATGCATCAAGAGGAAATACCTAGACACTGTATATATGGATGGATCAAGAGGAAATACATAGAATGGATATATATGATGAAAAAATCATGCATCAAGAGGAAATACCTAGACACTATATATATGGATGGATCAAGAGGAAATACATAGAATGGATATATATGAATGAAGAGGAAACACCTTGAATATATATAAAGCAAGAGAAAATACATAAACTATATATGATAAAATATATACAAATAGGATCTTAATAGTGTAACAGCATGTCATTAATGGATCAGAAGAATTTCTAGCATGCGTATTGAGTGAAGCCCAAATGATTCATCTCCCTGTCATACAATATATACAAATTCCTCTACTGATAGCTTCCTAGAATAACAACAGCTCCATTACGGGTGTTAGGAAAATTATCATTATATCCCTCAAATGTGGAGCAGTAAATGTCTGACTCCACCTGCATGAAAACATTTCCATAAGGAAGTACCATGTCTAAGCTACCACCAAAATGCAATGCAAACTCAGGGAATTTAATATTGGCATTGGCCACACTAGATACATTGTAACATGGTCCATAACCTTCAACTTCACCTTTAACACTAGGATATGCAATGTACGAAACAAATTTAGTTGCAATTTAGTCAAAGACTTCTTGGGGAAGTTGAGTGTAAGTAATGCCGGAATCTATGATAGTTCCATCGTTCCCATTAATGTCAATTGTGGATACATTGGAGGGAAGTGTTAAAGATTTTCCACCAATACTCACTCCTTGTAGACCAAGGTAATAGTTTTCCTTGTATCCTTGAAAATATTTTTGGGAGTTACCCACTCAACCAAAATCTTTTAGAGAAGAGGGAAAGAGAACCAGAGATGATGATATATTCTTGTAGGATGCGCAAGAAAATTTCGAAGCCCCCACATCATAGTGTAGGCAGAGGAGGTCACTTAATAGCTAAACTAGGTACATGGATCTCATGACATAACTCATTGAGACAAAGCCTTCTCATTTGAGGAAGCAATTGCTCAATCTGTTTGGGTTGATGCGATGGTGGAAGAATACAAATCCATCATGAGGAATAGTGTATGGGAGGTGGTGCCAAGGCAAGAAGGGAAATTAATGGTTTCTTCATTATGGATCTAGAAAGTGAAGCATGCAGTGAATAGGAGCATCGATAAATGACAGGATAGATTTGTGGCCAAATTATTCTCTAATAAAGAGGGAGTGTAGTATGAGGAAACGATTCCACCAGTTGCAAGATATTCCTCAATCAGATCCATTGTAGCATTGACTATGCATATGGCATGGAAACTCCATGAGATGGATGTGAAGTTTGCCTTTCTTAATGATTTTGTTGAGGAGGACATTTACATAGAGTAGCCAAAATTATTTGAGATATAAAATCGAGGGTTGCATGTGTGAAAACTGAAGAGAGCATTGTATGGTCTCAAAAAGGCATCATGAGCATGGTACACTCAGATTGATAGTTATCTCATAGAATTGGGCTTCACCAAAAGTGAACTAGGTGTGAACCTTTATCATACTCTCATAAATGGTAAGTTTCTTAATTTTGTTTTATATGTTGATGATTTAATATTGATTGATGAGGATGAGCTGATCCTATCTTGCAAAGAGGACCTTGCAAGGGAATCTGAGATGAAAGACATGGTCCTCATGTGTTACTTCCTTGGGATGGATGTATGGCAGGATGATGGTGATTTTTTTGTGCCTAAATGAAAATATGATATCAAGATACTTTAGAGATTTCACATGGATAATTGTAAGCCCATGGACACACCTCTAGCTACAAAGTGTAGGAAGGAATATGCTTGTTCAAATGAGGAAGTTGATGCTACCATTTATAGGCAGCTTATGGGTTCATTAATGTATCTTGTGAACACATGACCTGACATATGCTATGCAGTCAACCAACTTAGCTAAGCTATGGTGAGCCTTATCAAATTATATTGGAAGGGAGAAAATCATGTGTTACGGTGCCTTAGAGGCATTACCCTATATGGATTATGGTACAATCAAATAAAGGGAGTGAAGCTACAAGGCTTCTCTAATGTAGATTGGGAAGAAAGTCCATCCGATAGGAAAATTACATCAGGTGTTATCTTCAATGTTGGATTCGTAACTATTTCCTCATACAATAGGAATTATAGGTGTGTAGAGCTCATCTTAGCAGAAGTTGAATACATGGTTGCAAATCAAGCAACGTGTGAAGCAATATGGATAAGGGAAATACTTGTGGGACTATTTACTTAGGACATGGATCCAACATTCGTATATTGTGATAATCAGAGTCGCATTAAGTTATCTGAGAATCTGGTATTTCATGACAGGTCCAAGCACACTGATATATGGTATCATCATTTGTGGGATTGTGTGCATACGAGAATTATTTTTCTATAATACATTACAGCTCGGGAGCAAGATGCTAACATATTGACAATGGCATTATGAAGAGTGACGGAAAATCCATTTCTTTCTAAGAGGGGGTGTTGAAAAAATGTAGTAAGAAAGGCTCAATTTGACTTTATTCTTAGTCAATTTGAGTAAATTGAATTTCCACATCATCAACAACCTCGAAGATGTCAAGGAGTGTGACATGAATTTTGGAGTGTGACATGGATTTTGTCGCCAAGTTTACTCAGTAAATTTATTTGTGTGATTGCTAAATTTTACTAATCTAGATTAGTTATTTTTAGTTGTATTCAGTTAACTCACCTCTAATTATTGTTAGAGTAAGTTGAAGGTCAGTTGTACAGTGGGCTAGTAGTCTAACTTAGAGATTTTTTAGTTAACTAATCAATTAGCCTAAAATAGCTAGTGCATGTAGAGAATTTGAGTTCCTTAGCTGAAGTGGAGATGACAAGGGAGTGTAACATTAGTTGTAGACTAGTCTTGAGTGTACAAGTGTTGCATGCAACCAATGATCAATCCTTGGGAATTGTGGAATCAATTTGGAGGAAATTCCCAAAGTATAGGGCGATTTTCTTCAAAAATTTTGCAAGGAAATCAGAGCCTTGGTAAGAAAATATTTGTCTAAGTGTTGGCAAGAAATTATTCATTGAGGAGGAGAATAGTTATTATTTTATAGGTTGAGATGAGAGCTAGAGCTAGAAATTGTAATACATTCTCAATTCAATTGATTAAGGCAAAAAGGCTTGAGGGGGTTTTCTGAGTTGGGTTCCCTAGAAATCATTGTGTATTTTTGGTCTTGCTTATTGCATGTCTATGCATCTTGTTCTAAATTGTGAATTTCATTTTGCAAATCAATAGAGTAGAATTTTCTCTCTTTATTTTAGATTAAATTTATTGAGTAGTTAGAATTCTATCAAATTTCTATAGAAATAATTCTTCTCTCACATTTCCTTCTCACATGTTTATAGGGACATGAACTATGAAGTAACCATGATATTTAATAATAGAGGGAAATTGGGGTTTGGAAGAGCATTCACAAAAAACTAGACAAGCCTTTGAATATGTTCATGCTCCTTAGTTCTAAGTCTCTTTTGATCACCTAGAGCATTCTGATCAATCTATCTTCATCTATATCTAGATTAAGTTCTTATTGGAAAAGCAACTAATTCTTTCCACAAGACTATATATTTTCTTGAAAATTTTGATGAGAACTATATATATTGCTTCAATTCCATATATCATAGTATAAAATTGTTTGAAAAATAACTTTGGAATTGTAGGTGATAGTTTTCTAACTAAAGCTACAAGTCTATAAAGGTAAAATCTCAATACTCTCTCAATTTCGTTTTTATAGATAAAAATTGCTAAGTTATTTCCCTGAAAAATAAGTACATGATTGTAATTTTTTATACATAAAATTTATTATGAATAAAATATGAATTAATTTACTAACTTTTTTTTCCTTTTTCTTTTTAATCATTTTATTGAAGGGTTCACTCCATTTAGTTAGGTAGATCCTATTGAAAATATATATTTTTGTTACATTCATGTCTAATTATGTAATTTAATTTATCTACATACTTACTTATAGTTAGTTATAGATCCAAGTATAGAATTGTTTGAAAAATAACTTTGGAATTGCAAATTTGCAAGTGAATATTTTCTTTTTGAAACTACACCTTTGTAAAGGTAAAATTTGAATAATCTCTAGACATCTACCATTTGAGTTTGTTCTTTATGAATAAAATTTCTAGTATTTTTCCCATGGAAAAAAAGTACATGACAATAAATTGTTCATATACATAAAATATATTAAAAAATAAAATATACTAATATCAAATATTCTTTTTTTAGTGAGAATTTTATGGGAGCCGTTTACCACTATATATAATAATATATATATATATATATATAGTATATATAAATTATAGATGAAATTAAATATACTCTAATTATGCAATTTAATTTCTTTTAAATAATTATTTATCATTAATCATACTATTTAAATACTTTAGTTTCAATTATATAGAACAAATTTCATTATAAAACATATCTGTATATGATAATTTTCTTTTATTTTCCTTAATTTTAAGACACATAAGAGAAAATCCTCAAAGTATAAGAGTATGAAACTTCATAGTAACCATGGGGTTCTTCAATAAGTTCATCAAAAAATAATTTTTATTTTATTTTCAATATGACTAGAACCTTTGTATTTACAATAGAGATGGAAAATATATATAATAATGGGTTGAGAAATATGCATATAAGGGAGGTAGGGATGGGAAAAAAGACTTCAAATATTTCTTATCTCTAAACCTTTCTTGGTAGTGGGTTTTATCCATAAGGGATTCAAACCATAGTCGCATAGTGCTGGAACTAGCCCCTTCTTGGGATAACCCCTCAATGCCTTCAAATTAAACTCAACATTTTAAGGGCGCCTTTTGATTTCTGAAGTGACCAAGGGGAGCTAAAGACCTAAGTATCCATTCTCAAAAGAATTCCATCCCCTCCAACTCCTTGCAAATCTCAAAAGGACGTGTTGATCTCTTGGAACAAAGAATGGAAGAAGAGAGAAATTCAATGCCTTTTTAGAACTAGAGTCTAAGCTTCAACATTGGCTCAATGAGGAAGGTTAGGGCCAAATATCATATCAACAAAAGAATGCATTACAATAATTAGAGAAAGCCAAGAAGAACATTCACCTTTACAAAGAAAATGAATGGATATTGAAAATTCAAGCCTTATGGTTGTAAGTAGGGGATGAGACTACATTTGTTTTCCACCACTTTGATAAAAGAGGAAGGCAGTCAACACCATTTGGGTCATTGGAAAGAGTAGATTGGACAAATGCCGCATGCTTATAGGAAATTGGGACATTACATTTCTAGAATCGCTTAAGGCACACACACTAATACCTATAGATGTGATTCTAATAGTTGGCCTTTCTAAGAAGGAACCACTTAGAGTCTTGCACACCCTTGAAAAGAATAAATTATCAACTCCTAGTGAACTTCTTGTCAATTATTATTATTATTATTATTACTATTAATTTAAATTAATTAATATTTAATAACTTTTAAATTAGAGAACATTTTCATAAATGTTTAACATAGTAATGTTGGAAAATCAAAATCATGTGTGATATAGTACCTAAAACATACTCATAATTTATAATTTATGAGAAGGTAACTTAATAGCTAAGCTAGGTACATGGATCTCATGACATAACTCATTGAGACAAAGCCTTCTCATTTAAGGAAGCAATTGCTCAATCTGTTTGGGTTGATGCCATGGTGGAAGAATACATATCCATCATGAGGAATAGTGTATGGGAGGTGGTGCCAAGGCAAGAAGGGAAATTAGTGGTTGGTTCAATATGGGTCTAGAAAGTGAAGCATGCAGTGAATAGGAGCATCGATAAATGGAAGGATAGATTTGTGGCCAAAGTATTCTCTAAGAAAGAGGGAGTGTAGTATGAGGAAACGATTCCACTAGTTGCAAGATATTCCTCAATAAGATCCATTGTAGCTTTGGCTATTCATATGGCATGGAAACTCCACGAGATGGATGTGAAGTTTGCCTTTCTTAATGATGTTGTTGAGGAGGACATTTACATAGAGTAACCAAAATGATTTGAGATATACAATAGAGGGTCACATGTGTGAAAACTGAAGAGAGAATTGTATGGTCTCAAAAAGGCATCATGAGCATGGTACACTCAGATTGATAGTTATCTCATAGAATTGGGGTTCACCAAAAGTGAACTAGATGTGAACCTCTATCATACTCTCATAAATGGTAAGTTTCTTAATTTTGTTTTATATGTTGATGATTTAATATTGACAGATGAGGATGAGTTGATCATCTCTTGCAAAGAGGACCTTGGAAGGGAATCTAAGATGAAAGACATGGTCCTCATGTGTTACTTCCTTGGTATGGTTGTATGGCAAGATGATGGTGATTTTTTTGTGCCTAAAGGAAAATATGCTATCGAGATACTTTAGAGATTTCACACGGATAATTGTAAGCCCGTGGAGACACCTCTAGCTACAAAGTGTAGAAAGGAGTATGCTTGTTCAAATGAGGAAGTTGATGTTACCATTTACAGGCAAGTTATGGGTTCACTAATGTATCTTGTGAACACATGACCTGACATATGCTATGTAGTCAACCAACTTAGCCAAGCAATGGTCAGTCTTATCAAATTATATTGGAAGGGAGAAAATCATGTGTTACGGTGCCTTAAAGGCATTACCCTATATGGATTATGGTACAATCAAGTAAAGGGAGTGAAGCTACAAGGCTTCACTAATGTAGATTGGGAAGAAAGTCCATCCGATAGGAAAATTACATCAGGTGCTATCTTCAGTGTTGGATTGTCAACTATTTCCTCATACAACATGAATTATAGGTGTGTAGAGCTCAGCTCAGCAGACATTGAATACATGGTTGCAAATCAAGCAACGTGTGAAGCAACTGGATAAGGAAAATACTTGTGGGACTATTTAGTTAGGACATGGATCCAACATTGGTATATTGTGATAATCAGAGTTGCATTAAGCTCTCTGAGAATTTGGCATTTCATGACAGGTCCAAGCACATTGATGAGAATTTGGCATTTCATGACAGGTCCAAGCACATTGATATATGGTATGATCATTTGCGGGATTGTGTGCATAAGAGAATTATGTTGCTAAAATACATTACAACTTAGGAGCAAGATGCTAACATATTGACAAAGGCATTATGAAGAGTGATGGAAAATCCCTTTCTTTCTAAAAGGGAGTGTTGAAAAAATGTAGCAAGAAAGGCTCAATTTGACTTTATCCTTAGTCAAGTTGAGTAAATTGAATTTCCACATCAAGAACAACCTCAAAGATGTCAAGGAGTGTGACATGGATTTTGGAGTGTGACATGGATTTTGTCGCCAAGTTTACTTAGTAAATTTATTTGTGTGATTATTAAATTTTAGTAATCTAGTTCAGTTATTTTTAGTTGTATTCAGTTAACTCACCTCTAATTATTGTTAGAGTAAGTTGAAGGTCAGTTGTACATGGGCTAGCAGTCTAACTTAGAGATTTTTTAGTTAACTAATCAATTAGCCTAAAATAGCTAGTGCATGTAGAGAATTTGAGTTCCTTAGCTGAAGTGGAGATGACAAGGGAGTGTAACATTAGTTGTCAATTAGTCTTGAGTGTACAGGTGTTGCATGCAATCAATGATCAATCCTTAGGAATTGTGGAATCAATTTGGAGGAAATTCCCAAAGTATAGGGCTATTTTCTTCAATAAGTTTGCAAGGAAATCAGAGCCTTGGTAAGAAAATATTTGGCTAAGTGTTGGCAAGAAATTATTCATTGAGGAGGAGAATAGTTATTATTTTATAGGTTGAGATGAGAACTAGAGCTAGCAATTGTAATACATTCTCAAGTCAATTGATTAAGGCAAAGAGGCTTGAGGGGGTTTTCTGAGTTGGGTTCCCCTAGAAATCATTGTGTATTTTTGGTCTTGCTTATTGCATGTCTATGCATCTTGTTCTAAATTGTGAATTTCATTTTGCAAATCAATAGAGTAGAATTTTCTCTCTTTATTTTAGATTAAATTTATTGAGTAGTTAGAATTCTATCAAATTTCTATAGAAATAATTCTTCTCTCACATTTCCTTCTCACATGTTTATAGGGACATGAACTATGAATTAACCATGATATTTAAGAATAGAGGGAAATTGGGGTTTGGAATAGCATTCACAAAAAACTAGACAAGCTTTTGAATATGTTCATGCTCCTTAGTTCTAAGTTTCTTCTGATCACTTAGAGCATTCTGATCAATTTATATTCATCTATATCTAGATTAAGTTCTTATTGGAAAAGCAACTAATTTTTTCCACAAGACTATATATTTCTTGAAAATTTTGATGAGAACTATTTATATTGCTTCAATTCCATATATCATAGTATAAAATTCTTTGAAAAATAACTTTGGAATTAGAGGTGATAGTTTTCTAACTAAAGCTACAAGTCTATAAAGGTAAAATCTAAATACTCTCTCAATTTCGTTTTTATAGATAAAAATTGCTAAGTTATTTCCCTAAAAAATAAGTACATGATTGTAATTTTTTATACATAAAATGTATTAAGAATTAAATATGAATTAATTTACTAACTTTTTTTCCCTTTTTCTTTTTAATCATTTTATTGAAGGGTTCACTCCATTTAGTTAGGTAGATCCTATTGAAATATATATATTTTT
>APFE030827649.1:43948-83840 GCA_000404065.3 Pinus taeda | reverse complement strand
AATGTATTTGAGGGTTGTGATGCTAAACAACAAGCTGATTTAGAAAAAGTTGTTTCAGAGTATGATATCTTGTTTCAAGAACCTAAAGGTCTGCCACCCAAAAAGGAAATAGTGCATGATATTAGTTTGCAGCAAGATGCTCCATTGCCTAACATTGGAATGTACAAGTTTTCCGCTTTAGAGAATGCAGAAAGCAAGAAGCAGGTGCAAGAGTTGCTCGAGATGGGGTTCATCAGACCTAGCACATCACCATGTGGGTCTCCAATCGTTTTGGTGAGAAATAAAGATGGCTCGTGGAGAATGTGCATTGATTACCGAGCACTGAATAAGATAACAATAAAAAATCATTATCCCCTTCCTTGCGTATATGATCTATTAGATCAGTTGAAAGAAGCTGTTTATTTTTCCAAGTTAGACTTGCATAGTGGATATCATCAGGTCAGAGTTGCAGAACAAGATGCATGGAAGACTGCTTTCAAAACAAAAGCAGGGATTGTATGAGTGGCTGGTTATGCCTTTTGGCTTAACTAATGCTCCTGCTACTTTCATGAGAATAATGAACGACGTACTCAAACCTTTTCTTGATGATTTTGTTATTGTATATCTGGATGACATTCTGATCTTTAGCAAAACATGGGAAGAACATTTAAAGCATGTTAAGCAGACACTAGATGTTTTGAAAAAGAGAAAAACTTTATGTTAAACTCTCAAAATGTGAATTTGGCAAAATATCTTTGAATTATTTGGGACATATAGTAGGGGGTGGTGAATTGAAGATAGATCCCTCTAAGGTGGCAGTCATTGTAAACTGGCCTAAACCCAAATCTGCTACAGAAGTTAGGAGCTTCTTAGGAGCAACACAATATTGGAGAAAGTTCATTTCTAATTTTTCCTTAATTGCAACTCCCTTACATGCTTTAACAGGATTGAACAAGGTGTTTCAGTGGGGAGGCAAACAGCAGAAAGCTTTCGACACCTTGAAAGAAAAGATTAGTACAACACCAGTACTAGCACTGCCAGATCTTCAAAGACCGTTTGAGATCCAAATGGATGCCAGTGACTATGCCATGGGAGCAGTGTTGATACAGCACTGTAAACCCATATGTTATCATTCTGAGACATTTAATTTTGTAGTAGTTAATTATCCCATATATGATAAAGAATTGTATGCATTAGTACAGAGTGTGAAAAAGTGGAAACATTACTTAATGGGCAAAGAAACAGTTATACATACTGATCATCGACCAGTTCAATATCTACACTCCCAAACTAAGTTGCAGCAATCAAGACACTATAGATGGATGGGTTTTGTACAACAGTTTCATTTAGTCATCAGATATAAAAAGGGCATACATAATAAAGTTGCAGATATGTTATCTATACCCATTATAAATGCATCTACTATACTTAAGCGTAATTCTGTGTTACATGAGAGCTACATTGAACAATATGCTCAAGATATAGACTTTAAATATGTATATGCAACTTTAAGTCAAGGCAAACGAGTAGAAGAATTGGATTATCATATTAAGGACTGACTCTTATATCATTGTGGGAAGCTATGCATTCCACAAACTGAAAGAGTAAAAATGATTCGAGAAGCACACACTTCTCTCATATCAGGTCACTTTGGGGCAAGTAAAACAGTTGCACAACTGCAAAGATTTTGTTATTGGCCAAAAATGAACGAGACAGTTTCCAGATATGTAAGAGGGTGTACTATGTGTGCTAAAAGCAAGCCCGACAATAGAAAACTAGGCTTGTACACTCCATTACTAGTTCCTTCTCATCCTTGGGAAAGTGTTTCCATGGACTTTGTGGGAGGACTGCCTAAATCTAGGAAAGGTCGTGATTATCTATATGTTGTTGTGGATAGGTTCAACAAAATGTGTATTTTGATACCTTGTAATAAACAGATTACAACTGAACAAACTGCAAAACTGTTCTTTCAACATGTATGGGTTCATTTTGGATTACCCACTTCCATTATATCTGATCGAGACACCCGAATTGTGGGAAATTTTTGGTCAAGTCTGTGGGAACTGATGGAAACCAAACTGAAGAAAAGCACAACTTTCCATCCACAAACAGATGGCCAGACAGAAGTAGTCAACATGATAGTGATCCAGTTGCTTAGGGGATATTGCAGCAAGCATCCTAAGCTTTGGGATGAAAATTTGTGTTATGTGCAGCATGCTTACAACCGAGCCAAACATTCTTCCACACAGAGATCTCCTTTTGAGACCTATTTTGGTTTCACACCTAGGTCTCCCTTGGATTTTGTCTTTGGTAAGGACACAACAGTTGAGGGACACAACAATGTGGACAAGGCAACTAGGTTCATTGAACAAATCCAAGAGATCCATCAAGCAGTACAGGAACAACTGGAAAAGGGCCAGGCCAAATATAATGCAAGGCATGACAAGCATGAGATGGAGCATAGTTTCCAAGTTGGTGATCAAGTCTGGCTGTATATCAGCAAGGACAGGATGCAAGGTGAAGGTAAAAAGTTTAAACCAATAAGGTATGGACCTTTCAGGATCCTTGAGAAAATTGGTGAGAATGCTTTTCACCTTGATTTGCCAGCTTATGTGCACATCTACTCAGTCATCAATGCAGATAGCTTGAGACTATTTAAACCTTCGTTAATTGAAGATCTTGAAGAAGAGAGTCAATTGCCTTCTATTGATGACCTGCTACCTGAATATCTTAATGAATTGCAGGAAGACACAGTTCTGAACAGGAAGGTGAGAACGATGCGCAGGGGAGATGTTGAGTACCTCAGAATTAGGCTCAGGGGTTCAAAGCCAAGTAGTGCAAAATGGATAGAGATTAGATAGGTGAGAAAGTTGTATCCTCACTTAGTTGATTCTTGAAAACCAACTTTTGGTGGTCCAAAATCTTTTTTAGTGGGAAGGTCGTGATCCGAATTGGACCCTCAAACAATTCCATGATTGTTAAGAATGAATGTCAGACTTCAAGAAATCTTATAGCTATCATAAATAACCTTTGAATAATGATAATTTGCAGCCAGCACAGAGCAATGAGGACCTTTAGTAAAAGCGCACTGACCGTTGGCCCATGGAGACTGCACATGGTGCAAAAATGCTAGTTGGGAAACTCAAACCTAGAAACGGAGGTTGTTTCTAATACACGAGCATTAATCGCATATCGCTGGGTAAAACCCCTCGAGAAGGAAAAGCCCCGAGCGCTCGGTCACAAGGGAAATCGAAAAACCGTGGGAAAGTGCTAAAACCAACAGGCGGGTCCCACACTCCAAAACCGACGGAATATCGGAGGCATTTCGGGTGGTAAGTGGTTTTGGCCGAAGACCCAACAATTCCATACACTGAGTGACGCGTGTCCAGAGGGGAGAGAGAAAAACTGCTTACATCGTGGACTAACGATCGAGCAACTCAACTGCGCGATATAAGCTAAGACTATAGGATCTGAGGGCTCCAGATTGAACGACGGAGGTTCAACCTGATGGATGACCAGAACCGAGGGAGAAATAAACTATGACGCATAAAGATTTGAAGTTTGATTCGACCAATGAGTCGACAGAAGGATTCGTTTCATAGACATATGGGAAATAACGGAAAAAACGACCGTTCAGGAAGAACCAACACTCAGTTCACAAGAAGACAGGTGGCCACCTCTTTGCGAAGCGTTACGCAGCAATGATGATGCATGGCAGATAAGTCCCAGCAGAAAGATGCAGGCGATCCAGAGAGTCGGGAAGCCGAAACGAATAGTCGGGGAATGAACTGGCTTTAAAGCCACAAGCTGATTGAGACAAGACAGAGAGAGACAGTGAGGTAGAGAAGCAGTGAAGAAGCCGAAGGCTGAGAGACATAGAAAGAAAGGCAAAATTGCATATAACAGAGAAGTTGAGCTGACCATCAGAGTAAGGGCAACATCGAGCAGACAGAGACAAATTGAGGTTGAAATTCAGTAAGGGGAGTCTGTGAACTCCAAGGACCTGGGATTTCCAAGTGTCATCCTACTGATCATCCTCTGTCAAGTGAGACTCAGATTGAGCTCCTTATTGTAAGACTCTGCTTTAAAAACATAATAAAAAGGCCACCACTGAAAGCTGGACCAGGAGACGTAGCCCAGGAGGATTGGGTGAATTCCTTATCAAATTTCGTTGTGTTTCTGTTTTGCTTACTATGATCTCTTACTGTTTCAAGTGTCTGTTTATTTTTCAATCTTATCGATCCGTTTCCTAAGATAACATAGACAACACACCAGCACATGAGTCTGTAATACCTTCATTAATTTCCTGTGGTCACCTAGGGGTGATTTTAGATCAGTAGTTAAACAATAGTTAACTAGAGTGATTGCCCTTTATTTTTAATTCCCTCTTGCAAATGCATTCTTCCTTGTTCCAGTCTTAAATTATTTTGATGGTTCAAGTTGCCTTTTTCTCTTTTTAGTTTGATTCTACAATCTTTCCTTTAAAGAAAATAGGAATTATATTAGAAATATTCAAACCATCTTTGGCATTGCCTGTGCTTCGTCTCTAAGTTTAAGGATCCCTCGGGTTGACAAATTAAGCGTTGAGGAGTTTGCTTAAGTGTAATTCTTGCACCCAACAATATACATAGGACCTCCAATAATTACCATTATCCTTTAGGACTTTTGTCTGTATCATAATCACTAGTGTCAGGACCATAATCGTATTCTTCGACAAACCTGTCTAAATCCAATCCTGATAGATTTTGTAACCATGGGGGTTCACTACCAAATCTGGCAGAAAAAAGCTGAGAAGCTCATGTATGGATCTAAAGAACCTGGAGGGATGCCTACTTCTACAAAGTAGTTTAACTACATTATAAAAGAACCATCTTCTAATTCTACTAGATCTATACCTTTGTACAACAAATCGAACTCAAATATGTCATATCTTTCAGCCCCATCTTTCATATCTTGGTGGAGAATTGACAGAGTTGTAAACTGAGTTAACCTTCCCTGGTCTTCTTTTCTTGGAACAAATGAAGCCATTAGAAAATTCATCCAATTCCTCCAAATACAAAATGGGGACACAACGTCCTCACAATACATAATTATGGAAACTCTATCATAAATTCGGGTTGTCTGAAGAATACAGTAATAATCTGACCAATTCAATGCTGGGTCAAAAATATACACAATTCTTCTGTATGGATGCGTCACTGACCCAAAATAAATATGAACATTATTTGTGTTGGCAAGAGGAAGACTGTAACCCATCTTGGCATCAATAGAGCAAAACCATTTTTCTATAATAATCTTTTGAATTTCAGTGGACAATCTTTTAATTTTAACCAGAAGGCAATCTGTGCAAAATGAATAATGACATTGAGGACATAGTTCAACACAAGATTTTTTAGAGGAGGATGAGCTTTCTCCAATTTCAAACCTCTTTGTTGCCTTATCTTCTGATTTATCTGATCCTTCTCTTGTCATAAGATTAGCAAGATAATTTTCTTTGCATGCTTTACAAATTATATCAAAGTCATATCCATCTAGCCAAAGAGCCCATCTCATGATTCTGGAGGTACCTTGTGTTGGCATTTTGGCACTGATTTAGAGCTATGGCACAGGTGTTGTCCTTGATGGCAACTCTCTTTGGTAACAGATCTCAGTTCAGGATTTCAGAATGAAGGAAAAGACATATACGCAGGTTCATTTAGATGAAGACGCGTATACACGCGGGTTAGACGTTACAAAAGCGCGTATATGTTGGAGAACTTACTTTTGGACCGTGGTAGTTAGTCCTTGGTATTTGAACCTATCGTTTTGGACCATGGTGTCTCGTCAGATATGTTGATCCTAGGTATTGGATCCATGGTATTGATTTATTATGGTTTTGGACCGTGGTATTGTGAAAGGCATAAGATTATAAAAGAGGAAGGAGATCATTTGGCAAATGATCATTTGAATTATCATTGAATATCTGATAAAGTGATAGATCTGGAATACTGGTAATTGGGTTATGGTGCAGATCTGGATCTAAATGAAGGAGGAACCTTAGCGCAAAGAGAAGGATAAGTTCTATTGATGGGTCATAATCTTTAAGCTTGAATAATAGTATCTTTGTATGATTTTGGTCTGTTATATGTGGCGCTTGCTTGATCTATAACATCAATAATCTGGGTTAATTAGTGTTTGAATATCTGAAAGAGCGAATTATCCTTTATAGATCTGTACGCAGGTTCAGTGAAGCTAAGGCGCGTATACACGCTGGTTCAGTGAATGTAAACAACATATACGCAGGTTGTCCCAAACTCAGAGGCGTATGCACGCATGTTGCAGGTTATTGAAATAGCATATATATTTTGAGTTGTGATCTAGCTGCTTCTGTTTATTGCTGCTGTGTTCTGGGTTCAGATTTTGGTGTGTGGTTTCTGGTACTGTGTTTTGGGTACAGATGTCAGAGAAGTATCTACTTGATTCAGATCTAATTGGTGAAAAGGAGATTGATTGATGGATAAATTCTTGATGATTGATTGATGTTCATGGATCTAGTCTGAAAATTCATGAAACGTGATCCCTGGAAGAAAGAGAAGGATTGTAGCCTTTAGTAGGCCAGCACCTACGTACTAGTATCTTGGCTAGTGCAAGAGCTAAAAGCTCCCTTCTAAGAGAAGCTGGAGAACAAGAGAGGGTTGTAGCTCTCTGCAGGTTGTAGCCTGCGTACTGGTAAAGGACTGCACCAGTACATTGTAAAAGAAGTTTCTAATTTAAAAGAAGATAAGAGACGAATTGCAGCAGGTGGTTTTCACCCACATTGGGTTTCCACCTTATATCTTGTGTTCTTATGTGTGATTGTCTTTCTGCTCTGTTTTACTGTTTCTGGTTACTGGTTATTTGATTCTGAAACACAAATTAACAATCAACATCAGAAAGATAAAGTGAATTAAAAGTTTGCTTTGTATATGCGGGTTTCCTTCTGCATAGTTGCGTATATACGCAGGTTTAATTAACTGAAGTAGCGTATATCATTTGATTTTTCAAAAAGGAATATTTGACTTGATAATACTGATTCACCCCCCCTCTCAGTATTATTTCCAACATGCTTACCTCCCAACTAGGTTCCAAAGCTCTTCCACAAGCATTGGGCAAGAAAATTTCATTTTTGGTGAACCCAAAACGCACCAGTAATGATCCAAACCATGATTTGCCTTCTCTACATGTGTTTTATTACCCAAAACAATTTTTTCTTTCTCAAAATTGCCTAGACACTAGCAGAATTCTAGTCATGATTCTATCATTCCAAGCACTCATGCATCCCTTTGTTAATTCCTAAATGGATCAATGAATTCATAGGTCACTACACATGATTTTTACCATTTCCCCACATATCTCATGGTTCAACTCCCAATTTTCCAAATGGGTACTTGCAAATGCTACCAATTGAAGTTTGAAAGCACTCCACAACCACCATCCAACCCTCATAATTATGGAAAGTGATGGCTTTAGCTACCCAATGCTTCATTCAATGAGCTTTAGGCCGCTAGGGATAATAAGACAACAATTTCAATTTCAAATTTTGGCCTAAAATTTTGGGTGAGGTTTTTTGTTTAAAAAAAGCCTAATTCCTAGAACCCCATCACCAATTCCCACTAATGGTATCATAGTCTGTATCGATGCTCACATTCCCAGCTACTTGTCTAGCATATTTACATTAATGAGAAATTATTACATCCACATTGTTTGTAATTATCCATTTTGCTTGCCATGACAATGACATACTATGTCGATAGAGGTGATAACAACATAATTGATCACATTAATTTTGGAGACCGAGATGAGGTTGTTACAATCCCCACCCCCTAAAGGAATGCCATCCTTGATGTCCTACTATTTACAATAATATTCTAATGTAGTAAAAAAATGGGTATGCCACACTTATGGTATCCTCCAACTCCCATGTAGCGTTATCTACAACAAAGTGCTTCCATGACATCTTATTGTTAGAAAATATTAAGGCAGAAACATTTACTTATATTTGATAATTACTTGTGATGTATTTTATCTTCTTTAGGTCTTATTTATTTTTCTTATATCTTCTTTAACTTCTTATTATCAAGCAACTATCAAAAATCAAATACATGAAGACCAAGAACAAGGGATGTAAGCTCTCAACAAGGGAAAAACCCCTTTCCTAGGGTAAAACCCAACCAAAATTCTCTTCTTATCTTCAAGAACCAAATGAAATGAGACAACCAAGACCCTTGGACCAACAGCAAGACCTCCTCCAACCCACCAAGTCATCTTCTCAAGAAATTTTTTCAAACACTAGTTAAACCAATCTTCAAGATCTAGGTCAAATAGGGTCTCGACCCTTACTGCAACATCTGAAATTTGGCTTGCACTTTTAGTCCCTACAAATAGCCTCAAATCTCTCACACATGTGGCAGAAAAACACAGAATTCTCGGTCCCTTTTGCTAGATAGTTCTCTTCCTTCTTCGCTTGACTCATCTCTTTTTTCCTTAGCCTTCACACCATCTTCTTGACTCCTTTTTCACACCTCTAATTGCATATCGAGTTCTTACTTAATTGATGATTCAAAAGGGGTCAAATAGCCTTTATGAAGTTAACTTGCTAGCTCTTGAGTCCAACTTGGTGGGGGAGCAATACATGACCATTTTTAAATTAAATAACTTTTATTTCTTGAAGAAATAAGCCCAAGAAGGGTCTAGAACATAATGACAAGGACAATGACTTATGACTCAACCCTAGAAACCTTCAATAGAGGCTTGATCTAGAAACAAAATATATAAAGCATGAAACCCATGCTTATAAATAATTTCCATTTAACCTTTACAATAATTTTCTTTTCCTTTTTCTTTTGAAAAATACATTACATAAGAATTACATCATGTCATGAACTAGAAAACAATTATGAAGATCGATACTAGTTACCTTTCTCAACACTCCCTCTTAACTAGGGAGGTATTCATAATTGTTTAACCAGTACAAGGTTGACCTCAATTTGAAATGTTCCAAGAAGAGTACAACAACATATGTAATTCTAGGGATACCAAAACTAGTAATGTATCCTCCCAAAGGTGTCATTAATGCAACTTGCCAATATAGGTATTGTTATCCCCCACAATGTCCCAGGCTGAAAGGAATCGAGGGAGGTAACTGCAGACCAAGATTTCAGTTCGGTAGCTAGCCCTACCAAACCAGAGAGGGATCTCTCTATGAGATCACAGCCAAATAATTGACTAGAAAATAAAAAGGAATTTAGGCTAGATATGTTAGGGTCAAATAAGCTTTAAAATTTAGGGTTTTGATGTTGAACAAAGGACGAAAACTAGGTAATGAGGTCAAGGGATCAAAGGGTAACAACAACAGACATATAAAGGGGTAAATAATAGTAATTTTGTGATGGTTTAAGGTTTTTCAATGTAGTGTAGTGTTTTAGAAGAAATAATAAGACTTAATGAGCATACATATTATGAATTCATTAAGTTAGAAAGCAAATAACATATAGTGATAATTCCATCAAAACATAGCTTAAAGACAAGAATTCTACTTATAAACTTAGGAAAAATCACTGAAGAAACTCATGAATAGAAAAAAGAGATGAATATCTATCATATGAAACTATAACAGAGAAGAAACAAGGTCACAAAATCACTACACATGAATTCCTAGATAATAGTTGCAACTGTTCTTTGATTTTTTGAAAATGTTGAAGCAAAAGTTACAAGAGCTCTCTCCTCAAATGTCCAACCCTTCTCTCTGACTGAGAAAATGGTACATATAGACTAAGATAATCAGTTTCCCCACCTTCAGGAGTAGAATCCATGAGTGGTGGAACATTTTCCAAGAATATCTCAACCAACCAGTGAGAGTAAGAAGGTCAAAAACAAACTCTTCTCTCAAACTTTGATTTGAGTTTTTCTACCTTTATGAGGCCTAATTAATCATAAAAACATCCTATTATGCTAATTTATTCATGATTACATCATTTAGACTTCAAACTACTGAAATTACATCATCAAATACAGATTTTGCAAAGACATGCTGAGAAAAGACAGTTACATGCATTTGCACAGCGCATTCAGGGATTTGCGTAGTGCACTAAGGCATTTGTGTAGTGCCATCTTGCAAGAGGATTTTGGAGGCCTTATCATGATCCAAATTGAGAAATTTATAGCTCATTGGAAAGATATGAGTGTCTAGTTGTCATTTGAGTATTAAATAAAGTGATTTGGACACACAAACTATGAGAAAAAAAATGTTTTTTCCAAGACTACTCCTATTTGTGCAGCGCCTGCTTCAAAACAGTGGCAGAAAGTGATTTTTTGACCTGTTTTTGAGACATTTGTCCTAATCTGTCCACTGAAAAACTTGCCAAAGTGGATATCTGACATGTAGAGGTGATTATCTATCCAGGCATATAATTTTTTTAGCATTTGGATGGTTGTGGAGAAAGCGCAATGCCTTGTTGTGTGTCAAATTTCTGGGTTTTGTGCAAAAATAGGGTTCAAGATGGAGATATATATCTCTAACCATGAATAATTCTAGAAAAATTAGAGATTTTTTTGTATATAACCATTTTTTGAAGAAAAACCTCTCTCAATTTCTGGAAATTCATTTTCATTTGCTCAGAATCTGTGCCACAAAATCATGACTAAAACAGGAAATTAACTTGAAATTTTTTTATTTTCTGACATAGGTCTCCAAGAAAGTTGCATATCTACCAATATATGATACTTGTGTAAAACCTTAAGGAGGTTTTTTCCCTTGGTATATTATTGACAAAAACCTCTTCCACTCTTATCATGTTCATCTCCATTTGGTTAGAAACACACTTTGAAGCAAAATCATCTCTGTGTGTCGCAAATGACCTCTTGAAGAGTTTGTGAGGCACTGATCTCTTTGATGTTAGATGGCTCAACTCTTCAGAAATGTCCTCCATTATTGTAATTCTTCTTTTCATTATGTGTGGCCTCTAATTCCAAGGTGAAATCCTATCTCACTAGGATGAAGAATTATGGTTTGGTTTTGGGAAAATAGGGGATTTGAGACAGTCTTGTAGATGGAGGGGAATGAAGGGGTTAGGGGCTTTCTAAATTATTCGGGAAATTTTGGAGGGTATTTATAGGTGTTAGGGAGTGTAGGGAAATTCAATTCCTAGGAATGAGTGAGGGGGAGGAGTAGTAAAGTGAAAAACATAGCCCTAGCCTAAGAAAGTGTCAAAAGTATAGCAATAGGCTAGGGTTTGTGGGAAAGTGAGGGAAATGAGGGGAATGAGCATGGGAAAAGTTTAAGGGAGGTATATGGAGTATAGGTGAGGGTGTTTGAGCATAAAAAGTAGGGTTTTACCATAGCAATGAAGTAAAATGACTAGAAGACCAAAAGCGCAGCAAAACCCTAGGAGAGGGTGATTCACTGGCTCTCGCTGAGCAAACTGATGAAAGGAAGAATGGAGGAGGAGTGAATGAAGTTCACTTACTTGTTGATGATGTGTTGGACCTATAAATTGATGGAGAAAACCTTTGCAATGAATGATTTTTCTCCCTTTTCAAAAGTGCAGCAAGGATGCCAAAAACACAGCAAGGGAGAAAGAATGATACTCTAGAGGCAAGAATTTGATCTTATGAGGGCTGGAATGCACTTTTTTGGTGGAGTGATGTCTTATGAGGGTGGAATGAGCAAATGGACTTCTGTTTTGGTCCTTTTTAGCTTGTGGAAGTCAATTTCTTCATAGTGGTGAGGTGGCCCACCATATGCTTTTCACTTTTGCTTCCAAAACTATGTAGCTTTGGCATATTCAATGTAGCTTTGGAACTTTAGAACTTATTACATCATATTTGAAATAACTTACACTTTGAAATAAAAAATTTTGAGAAAAATCCCTATACTACTCCTTCATTTTCCGGATTTATGAATGAGATGACAAACTTTGATGACTTTGACCCTAATGACCTAATGGTGACACTGAGCTGAATGAGGACCATGATGATATGACTAAGATGATGATGATGACCTTTCAATGATGGCACATCCAACTGAGTGATGACAATGACCGGAACATGAAAATTTTGAAAGGAGAAGCAATAGAACTAGACACATTAGGTAGTGACCAAATTTTTATTTTAAAAACCTAATGAAAAGATAAAATTTTGACTTTGAGACCCTAACAAAAAAAATTTAAGAGCATATTTGATCACTAGTGACTGGAAGGATTGACAGGCACTAACAGGTACCATCAGGCTACAACCATGGTATCAATCCCACTGGATATATATACCATATAGGCCTCCATGCCATGACACCAACCCTCACAGGGACCTAGGTATCATCAAGGTCAAACACTAAAAAAAAGCTCCATAAGACAAAGACACCCTCCCACACCGAGATCTAGACATCATCAAGGCCAAACTATAACTGAGATATCAACACCAACCAAGCCAAGATGTCCTCACAAGTACCATAATACAGTCATCTTATGGCACTCATCTCTCCCTCTCAACCAAATCAAATATATTCACCAATCCAAGCATGATTCTAAAATATACAATATTCTCAGGGAGAGATTAACACATCAGCTAATTTTTCATCCATCTAAACTTATTGTAGCCTCATGACCCATATCACTTCCAACATATTGGTTCTTATTATCAAAATTTCAACACAAGATCTAGGGTCCTTAACTAGTCTAATGTTGCTTGGTTTATCATAATATACAAACAAATCTTAATGGAAGCTTTCTTCTTTAACTTCTTCAACAACACCAAACTCAACTTAAGCGCTTCTCAAAACAACCAAGTTTTGTTCATGATCTTATTAAATAGAAATAACCATCAATAATGCTTCATCCATTCTCTTATTATTTTCCCTATTGATATTTTCCAAGATCGTGTTTTCTCTCTTAACTATGGTGAATTTACCCTTTTTTTTTAAATAAGTTACCTCTTAACTTAGGGAGATCAACAACTTTATTCTTCTAGCTACACAGGCTTTTTCTTTTGAATCATCATATCACTGGAGAACTTCGACCTTTCAAAACTTCATTCTTTCATATGGAAACAAGGTCATCATTCAATAATTAATGTAAACTTCAAATTTATAAGGGCTTTTCAAACTCCCTCTTTCTATCATGTTCGTCATCATCAAGTATGAGGCAGGCATACTTCTTTATAACTTCTTTCAAACTATATGCTTACAAATCTCAACAACAAGTACAACTAGGCACACAAATATATATGTACAAGAGCATGAATCTTTACTAAACTAGGGTCGTCATGTTATCACAAACAGAGCATCTAGGGTTATCAAAACTTTGAATAATAAATTAAACTTTAGATATTTAAAACCTAAACCTAGATAGGGTTACAATTATAATAGAAGCAATCAACCAGGGTTACATTTTCATGCCCTAGATTCCTATAATAACCTTTACTAGGGTTTTTGTCATAAACATTAAACACCATCTTCAAAATTTTAATATTAAACAACTAAACCATGTTAAGGTTTCATCCATATCGAAAATAATTATACATAGGGTTTCATTCCTAGGATCTTATATCAACTTGTACAAGGTTGTTGTCATAAACCCTAAATATTGTCATCAAACCCTAAAATCTAGGGTTTTATCATATATCAATAACAAGCCCTAAAAAAGGCTATCGCTTTATCAAAATGAACAAACAGCAAAAGGTAGTATGGCAAGGGTTGATTTAATCTAGAAATCAATCACCCTAACAATATAAGAATCTTTATGATTCTGTAGTAAAACCTTAGAGTTGTGAGAGTCATTAACATGAATAGATTTTAAAGACAAAATTATCGTACCTTATATGATGAAGACTTGCTACAAGTCTTATGATCTTAATCATACCTTGAGTTGATTCTTTCTACACACCTTAAAAGGCTCCTTGTGCAATAAGGCTTCTACTCAAATCTTAATTTGGAGTCTCCCTCTCAATCTAGCCATAAGCCTTTCTTTTGAATATTCATGCAAACCTTCCTTTCAAGGAAAAACACAAAGGAAAGGATTATAATAACGTGACAAGAATACAACTAGATACATAGAGGAAATCATTACCAATCTAATGAGAGAAACAAAGAATATAATGCTTATCTTTTTGTAAAGAGTAGAGGCTTCCTTTCAACATTTTTCCGGTTTATTTCCATCTCGGTCTACTTTCAAGGATCTAATTTGATTATCAAGTTACCATTCCTTCTATTCATCATGCTCTTCATGACATAAGGTCAACATATTTTTCTAATTTTGCTTTCTTCATTAAGTACCTGCAACATTCATTGACAAATACTACCAAGCAAAATATACAAGTAAAAGAGCATAATTAGTATTGGGGATTTCATGGAATCTTTAGAGAGGGAGAATTCATAGGGTTTCTAGATCCAAATATTAAGTCTTATGATGTTACCTTTAGAGACATAAATTCTATGGTTTGAATCTCAAATCCAATTCTACGCTCACTATGGTTTGTCATTGCTACATACAAACCCTAGAGACCAAAAACTAGGGTTTCTATGAGGGAAGAGAATAGGGTTAGGGTTTCTCTTTGGGGTTTTCAAATACCAACTATGGTTTACAAAAACTTAGATTCCAAAAAACTCTGATAATATGAAGATTACAAAGCCTAGAACCAAAAAAGGTAATCTCAAAACCCTAATTCAATTTGAGTTATAAAAATAAAAAAATACATACCTCAAGGACTATATACCTTAGTACTTCAAAACTACAAGATGTTTGTTGTAAAGGTTTCTTCAAGATGTCATCATCTTCTTGCTTCTTTTAAGAGTGAAATCTCCAAAGGTGTCAAGGGGAAGGATTGATTTTAAAGGTACTGCAACTTCATGATCTGTCTCAAAGTTCTAATGATCATACCATAGGTCTCAAGCCAAACCTTCAACCAAGCATACTTATTTTTCATTCTAGAATCTGAGTGCCAATATACATGTGTCCTACCCTCTAGTTAGGGCTTCACATATTCACTCTGTAGGATTATAGGATTGCCATATAAATATTTTTACTCAAGTTGGTTTTCTTCTTACTAGACAGAATGATTATTTCTTTTAAGAATTTTGACCTTGTATTAAATAACGCTTGTTATTCTGCCTTACAACTCTTTGATAATTTACAGCGTTTTTCATGCTTTGTCTTTTTCACAGGACTTTTGATCCATATTCTTCATCTAGTCGTTAGATTTATTACTTGCTCTACCACAGATATTAATATCCCTCTCATCCGCACTTAAACTTATTTTTAAGCTCTGATACAGAGATTCGGATACGAGAATTTGCCTTAAATATTTTTGGCCTAAATTTAGAACCTTCTCCCTCCTAGATAAGTGTACAGGACTTCGAATTTTATTGATGATGTCAACAGGTCAAGATCTCCTTGTAGCCTTCAATAGGTCCTTTCTTACAAGTTAGTTATCAAAACACTTCCAAGAATTGTTCAAAATATGACACTTATTTTCCTAAATATTTTCCTTATAGTCTTCCTTGAATACTTCTCTAGAATCTTTCCTTAAGATGATGAGAGATATTGATCTTCAAACTACCTTTTTCCTCTTCTACTTCACCTTTTCTCTGATACCATGTTAGAAAATGAAAAGGCAAAAGTATTTTTTTATCTTTGATAATTACTTGTGATGTATTTTATCTTCTTTAGGTCTTCTTTCTTTTTACTATGTCTTCTTTAACTTATTATCATTGAGCAATTATCAAAAATCAAATACATGAAGAACAAGAACACGGGATGTAGGATCTTAGCCAACGCAAACCCCATTTCCTAGGGGAAAACCCAATCAAAATTCTCTTCTTATCTTCAAGAACCAAATCAAATGAGACAACCAAGATTGTTGGACCAACAACAAGACCTCCTCCAACCACCAAGTCAGCTTCTCAAGAAAAATTGTCAAACAATAGTCAAATCAATCTTCAAGATCTAGGTCAAACAGGGTCTTGGCCCTTACTGCAACATCTGAAATTTGGCTTGCACTTTCAGTCCCTACAAATAGCCTCAAATCTCTCACACATGTGGCAAAAAAACATAGAATTCTCGGTCCTTTTTGCTAGATAGTTCTCTTCCTTCTTCGCTTGACTCATCTCTTTTTTCCTTAGCCTTCACACCTTCTTCTTGACTCCTTTTTCACACCTCTAATTGTAGATTTCTTGCTTAATTGATGATTCAAAAGGATTTGAATCGATTCTTATTTATAGCCATTCAGTGGGGTCAAATAGCCTTTATGAGACCAACTTGGTGGGGTAGCAATACATGACCATTTTTACATTAAATATTTTTTCTTTCTTGAAGTAATAAGCCCAAGAAGGGTATAGAACATCATGACAAGGACAATGACTTATGACTCAAACCTAGAAGCCTTCGATGGAGGATTGACCTATAAACAAAATATATAAAGCATGAAACCCGTGCTTATGAATAATTTTCTTTTGACCTTTACAATGATTTTATTTTCCTTTTTCTTTTGGCAAATACATTACATAAGAAATTGCATCATGTCATGACTATACAACAATCATGAATATCGATACTACATACATTAATTTGTGTGATGATTCAGTTATAAAGCAGCATCTCCTTCCTATCTATTATGAAATTAAGGCTCTGATTGGAATTCTCATTTGGGTTCCACTTGGATCATAGTATAATCAAGCATGTGGTTAGAGTCATGCACAAATTTCTTAATCAAAGATCCATGAATACATTATGTACTTTAACATTAGGGGGTAAGGCAAGCCTATATTCCAATAGTCCCACACTCTTTGGGACCTGAATAATCCATAGTATTGAGGTGCCAACTTGGAAAAGGTCTTAATTCTTAGATAGTTACTTTTAGGCTTAATATTGATATATGTGTGATCTCCTACTTTGAATTCTTATGGTTCCTATTCTTGACAGCACAACTTTTTCACTGATATTTTGGTATTTTCATATTTTGTTTGATCTTAACCACTTCTTATTCCATATCTTTTAGTATATTAGGTCCAAGTGTAATATGATACATTGGATTTTTTCAAGTGATTGGAATACTACATTTTCTATCGCATAACACCTCAAAGGGACTCATTTTTAGTGATTCCTAGTATTCGTTATTATAGTAATATTCCACAAAGGTTAAGTAATATTCTCACTTCTTGGGCCAATGCATAGCATACATCCTCAACATATCCTCACACATAGTGTTTACACTCTTTGCATGCCCATTTGTCTGAGGGTGATAACCAATGTTGAATATCAATTATGTTTTGAAGCCTATCAAGAAGCCCTTCCAAAATTTTGGGGCAAATTTGGCATCATAATATAATATGATTGCTTTTGGAATCCCATTCAATCTGAAATTTCCTTCTTGGATATTAACAATATCAATTGCTTTGTAGGTGGATTTCATAGAAAAAATGTGAGTTTCCTTACTCAACTTATCCACAACTACCGTGAATATATCATGTTGTTTTGTTGTCCTTGTAATTTGATGATGAAATCAATGGATAAAACTCACCACTTCCATTACGGAATGTATAATGGCTACAGCAATATTGTTGGGTGCCTATGCTCAACATTAACTTGTTGACATTCTATACATATAGCAATATACTTTCGAATCTCTTTCCTCATCTTAGGGAAATATATAGCCTTCTTATTATCATTATCATTTTTTGATAACCTAGATGTCCGGAATAAAGCCTATTATGGATTTCACCCATAACATGTCTACTCAATTATGCATAATATGGTGTGCACAATCTATCCTTGCACATCAACAAGTTATCCTTTTTCAATTTATACCCCTCACATTTTTCCCCTTGAGATCTTGCGCCAAGAATTCCTCTATGTGCTTGAAATTTTCACTATTCTACAACGCATCTTTAATTATGTTCTTTATATTTGATTCACACACATTAGTTGTTGCTAGGTGTATGGTATGCACACTCTGGTTGAGTGCATATCTTACTCAATTTTATTTTCCCTTGATTTGTCAGATTTCAAAATCAAACTCATTAAGGAGAATGATCCACCTAGCTTTCCTGGAATTTGACTGAGACTAATCGAATAAATACTTCAATGCATTGTGGCATGTCATCAATACAAACATTCTTCCAAGCAAATAGTGTCTCTATAATTTGAAGCATGCACAATAGTTGTTATCTCTAGGTCATATGTAGCATATTGCATTTCATGGTCATTTATCTTCCTAGGTCTATAACTGATCACATCTCCATCTTGCATGAGAATTTCACTAAGTCCTTCCTTGCAAACATTTATGCAAACTACAAAATCATTATCTAGATTTTGATATTAAAGATGGGTATATCTGTAAGCAGACACTTAAATTGTTGAAATCTCGCTCCACATTTAGGTAACCATACAAACCTCACTCCCTTATTCTGCAATGAATTGATTAGATGGCCAATATTTGAAATTCCTTGGATAAATCTTCCATAATTTTTGGCCAACCCCATATCTCACTTGTGACACACCCTAGGGAGTAAGCCAATACATGATTACCTTAATATTCTTAGGGTTTATTGTAATTCCTTCTTTTGAAATCACATTGATGAGTTAATGAATTTGTTTTTGAAAGAAATCACACTTGTTGTACTTAACATACAACTAGTGTTCCCTTGGTAGGTATAATACCAACATGAGGTGATCCTCATGCTCTTTTAAGGTCTTTGAATAAATCAAGATATCATCAATAAAAATCAACACAAATTTATCTAAGTATTTACCAAAAATATTGTTCATTGGGAATATATATGTTATTGGTGCAGTGGTGATCCCAAATGGTACCGCCACAAACTCATAGTTCCCATACTTGGTCCAAGATAGAGTTTTATGGATGTCCTCATCCTTGATCCAAACTTGATGATAACCAAATATAAAATTTGTTTTTGAAATCATTGTGGCCCTTCTTAATTGATTAAAGAGATCATCTATCATGGGCAATGGATACCTGTTCTTGATAGCCATTTTGTTCAATTTCCCATAGTCAATGCATAGTTTAATGGTACCATCTTTCTTCTTGATGAACAATGTTAGTGCTCTCCAAGGGGACACACTTGACCTGATATACCCCTTTCCTAACATTTCCTTTAATTATATTTTCAACTACACTAGCTCAAGTGTGCTCATCTCGTAAGGAACTTTGGACATAAGCATTGTTCCTAGCACAAGCTCTATTGTGAGTTTAATCTCTCTCTTAAGAGGCAGTATCAACATTTAATCTACAAAAACATCCTTGCACTCCTATAGTACTAGATGGTCCTCAATTTTGAGTTCTTGATTTTCTATTGAAGCCAACACACGAATTGCATACAATTGACATCCCTTCCTACAACAATTCTTTAGTTATAATGTTGAAATTTGCATTACTAATACGGGCTTTGAAATCCTTGGATTGTTTTGGGGTTCACTTCATCATCCTCACAATCCCATGTCTTATTGGAGTAGTCCAATTTGGCCTTATGCCCTTATATTTGTTCCATAATGATTAGCATATCATATGACACCTATGGAAATATGTTCAATGTTTTCTAGTGTGCATACCATTCATTTCAAATGGGCATGCTTCTATCATCTCAATTACATTCCTATTTGTTCTAATGGCTAGCTAAACCAACCGTGATTTCTTATTATTGGTTTTCTATAAAACACATGCCTCAACAAATTGTAGTGCAATATAACTAAGGTTAGAACTATGGTCAATTAATATTTAAATAGGTTGTTTCACAAGCATACCTTCCATTTCTACAATCAATGTTTGTTGGTTAGCTTGTTGGTTTTTTACAACCGCATAGATCTGCGGGATAGTTCTAAATACATCGTTGACAATAAGAACCTCTTGAACATTGTAAACTATCCTATTATCTTCATGGATATGAGAGAATATCATAATATATGCTCTTCCCCACAACCCAGACACTTCAAAGGTACTTTATTATGATCTCTTGACTTTTCTCATGGTTCTTTGACTAGCTTATTTCCACTCTTTGTGGGATAGTTCTACTAGTCATTGAGGTCTAACCTCCTAGGCAATATTATAAAATAATATTGGAAATAATAAAATAAGATTAGATTACATCATCAAATTTTAGAGGGAAAAAAGAAAAAATATTTTTTTCAACTTATCTCCCTACGATTTTACTCAAATTTCGAGCGGAAGCGCTCGTTGGATGCATAATTACACCGTAAGGCGTTTCCTTCTGAAATCAACTCCCCTCTCTACCTACCTGTCATTTTTATACGCCGTAAGATTATATGTTAGACGATTGCAAAGGTTTCAGCCGTTAGATTAGAAGCTGAAACGGTTTGCACACTAGTCCATTCTCATTTTCCATTATTTGACCTTTAGCTTAACCAGGAAGGGAACGGCCAATTCTCATTTTCCATTCTTCCCTACAGGCGAAATTGAAGGGAACTCCATAGCTGGGCCAGAGGAGAAGGAGGAGGAGAGCACCATGGTCGAAGGGCTAATGACCAGAAGCGTCTCATAATGGGTATTCCTGAATTCTTCCAGTTATGACAATTAAAATGAGCATTCCAGACGCTCCAAGTTATCGCTGCCCCGAGATTTTGACAGCAGATGAAGAATGCGGCTGCAAGACAGTCAAATTGAAGGAGCCTTTACCACACGGCCATACGGACATCTCTCCGCGGCACGCAGTCCTATCTTCTGCAAACATGGAGACGAATTGCAACAGGGTGATGAGGCTCCTCTTCATACTGTCCTTAGCTAGATGTTGTTTTAGGAAAAGCTTCTTGCAATTTACTCGGTGTTTGAAATCATGGAATCGTTGTAAGGCGAGGCTTTCTCTCTATCCGACCCTCGTAAATAGCGCACCTTTCTCTAGTGGATAGCGGATAGCCTTATTGAAAGTCAAGTTGGATCTTCATTTCATTTACAGGCAAGTTCTAACATCTACAGACTATGCATCTTTCGAACAAAAAATTCCTATAGTTTACACCAAAATGTTCGATTGCTTGTCAAATTAGAGTATGTCTTATGTCGTTGTTTTGATTGGTGGGAATTTTCGAAGTACAACAGTTGTTGCAAGACTTCTTTAATGAGAATCAGATCTGCAAAAGCATTAACCCCAATGAGGCAGTTGCTTACGAAGCTACATAGCAATGTAGACCAATTTTACTTTCAGTTTTGGGTAGCAAAACATAAAAAAGAGTAATGAAGATTATTCAATTCGCAATCTAAGATAGACTACATTAACCACCAACTTATATGGGTATTTGTGCATGGATTTCAGATTTGAGAATGAAGTCAGTCCTGATTGGAACATGACCTATCCTCAGCAAGATCATATATGTCGAAAATTATGTGTGAATGGATTGAACCATTGAACTAGATTTTGGTCTTGATAAACTGCTTGGCATGAGCATCAAAATGTTATTGTTGAGGAGGTCTTCTTCATCCACTGCTCAGACAACCACATATATTGATTCAGTATATGGAGGCATGGCCTTTTATTCAACAATAATTAAAGCTAGGTCTGAAGAGCTGAAAACAAATCTATTTTCAAAGTGCATGGAGCCTATAGAAAAGTGTTTGACATGCTAAGATGGTAAGAGATTCATCCATGATATTGTTTTGGTTAGTGGGAATTCTCAAATCACAACAGTTGTTGCAGGACTTCTTTGATGGGAATGAGCTCTGCAAAAGCATTAACAATGATTAGGTTGTTGCTTACGGAGTTGCATTGCAAGTTTCCATTCTAAGAGGAGGCAATGGGTGTATAAGAACTGTTACTTCTTGATGTTGCTCCTCTTTCTCTTGGCCACAATAAAAAAGGAAGTGTTATGAATGTTTTTATTCCCAGAAACACAACCATTCCTAGAAAGAAGAAATAGGTCTTTCCTACATAGACAAGCTTGGTGTTCTCATCTGAGTGTATGAAGAGAGAGTGTTTTGGTTTTCTTTATTATGATGTTAAGATGGTAAGAGATTCATCCATGATATTGTTTTGGTTAGTGGAAATTCTCAAAGCACAACAGTTGTTGCAGGAATTATTTAATGGGAATGAGCTCTGCAAAATCATTAACATTGATGTGGTTGTTGCTTTTGCATCGCAAGTTGCCATTCTAAGTGGAGGAGGCAATGGATGTACAAGACCTGTTACTTCTTGACTTGATCGCAATAAAGCAGAAAGTGTTATGAATTTTTTTATTCCCAGAAACACAACCATTCCTTGAAAGAAGAAATAGGTCTTTCCTACATACTCAATTGACAAGCTTGGTGTTCTCCTCTGAGTGTGTGAAGAGAGAGTGTTTTGGTTTTGTTGATTATGATGCTAAGATGGTAAGAGATTCATCCATGATATTATTTTGGTTAGTGGGAATTCCCAAATCACAACAATTGTTGCAGGGCTTCTTTAATGGGAATGATCTTTACAAAAGAATTAAAACTGATGAGGTTGTTGCTTACGGAGTTGCAATGCAAGATGTCACTCTAAGTGGAGGAGGCAATGGATTACAAGACCTGTTACTTCTTGATGTTGCTCCTCTTTGGCTTGGTCACAATACAACCGGAAGTGTTATGAACATTTTTATTCCCAGAAACACAACCATTCCTTGAAAGAAGAAATAGGTCTTTCCTACATACTCAATTGACAAGCTTGGTGTTCTCATCCGAGTGTATGAAGAGAGAGTGTTTTGGTTTTGTTGATTATCCTACTGCCACAAACTCAAGGAAGAAACATGGCATTATTTCCCAAATATTTTTGCATACTGTCTGATGAATGACCTTGACATAACTAAGGTTCCCATATCTTTAATTACCAGATGCACATCATATGTGGTGGGCTTCAAGCTAGAATTCATGGAGGTATGCCTATAACAGGTCAACATGTAGCTGGTGAAGTAACCTGTATAGGATTTCACGGTAATAGTACGATGCTATTGTTTCCATCCCCCAAATTTGTAACACCTCCTTGGGCAACATAGTGGAAACACGGGAGGAAATGCCTCAGATGAAGAAAATGCCTCAGATATCCCAATTTTTTACCTACCTAGCTAAATTTTAAACTTCAATTTTTCAATATGATATTTCTATTTTAGCATTTTAGTTTACTGTAGCATGCTTATTGAAAACAAAAGAAACTGTAAATATAGCAAATCTCATCCTATTCCTCAACAACAACATATCCATAAAACTTTCCAGCCTGTGACAAAGAGCAAAGCCCAAGGTGGGTAATGAGCAGATTGCAGAATTATCTGAGATTCAATCTGCTACCGGCAGTGTTTGATCATGGAAAAACTAAGCAGGCACTATTGGCTATTTAAGAAACTTGACACATGTCTGAAAGGTGTATTTACAACATTAAGAGTTGTTGAGATCAACCCAAGGTCCATAGGCTTGCTCGTGAGGATATTGATGTTATTATTATGAGTTTGAGAAGATAGTAATTTAGTTATCATGGCATTAGAAGGTAATGGAAATTATGTGTTTGATGATCTCATAAACTATAACAAGGTTTCTACTAATTCAGCCCCAAATTATCAAACATCTTCTGCGAGTTTGCATTCTGCCATTGTGGGTTGTGCTGTGAACATGAACCACTAATTCTCTGTTCAAGAAATAACATAGTGCTTGTTTCGACCTGTTAACTCTTCTTATAACTTAGATGAACTCTTGCCATTTTCATTCCAAGTCCTGGACAGTGTGAACATAAGAAACGTAGCAGGATTGTCCAACACTCCTTTGATTGATTTACGCATCAAAAGTTTTTAAGAAGTTTTGCACACTTCAAGGAGTAAATCTAAAGTATAATATGCTATATTCCCTACAACAAAATTCGATTACAGAGGCAAAATAAAAATTAGTTCCCACATCCAATCAACTCTACTCTATTTCCATAATTTCTCACTCTGTTTACTATCATTCAGATTCTCACTCTGTTTCTTGACCTAGAAATGATCTCATTTCCTTCTCTAAGCCTATAAGGCTCTGTCTCACTCCGTATTATCATCATTAATTACATCCCTCCTGCAATATGAAAAGGGTCCTAATAAGATATTATAACAGAAAAAGATTAGCCTAAGCCACATTCTTAGTTCTGATGTTGCTCCTCTTTCACTTGGTCACAATACAACCGGAAGTGTTATGAACGCTTTTATTCCCAGAAACACAACCATTCCTTGAAAGAAGAAATAGGTCTTTCCTACATACTCAATTGACAAGCTTGGTGTTCTCATCTGAGTGTATGAAGAGAGAGTGTTTTGGTTTTGTTGATTATCCTACTGCCACAAACTCAAGGAAGAAACATGGTATTATTTCCAAAATATTTTTGCAAACTGTCTGATGAATGACCTTGACATAACTAAGGTTCCCATATCTTTAATTACCAGATTCACATCATATGTGGTGGGCTTCAAGCTAGAAATCATGGAGGTATGCCTATAACAGGTCAACATGTAGCTGGTGAAGTAAACTGTATAGGATTTCATGGTAATAGTACGATGCTACTGTTTCCATCCCCAAAATTTGTAACACCTCCTTGGGCAACATAGTGGAAACATGGGAGGAAATTCCTCAGATGAAGAAAATGCCTCAGATATCCCAATTTTTTACCTACCTAGCTAAATTTTAAACTTCAATTTTTCAATATGATATTTCTATTTTAGCATTTTAGTTTACTGTAGCATGCTTATCGAAAATGAAAGAAACTGTAAATATAGCAAATCTCGTCCTATTCCTCAACAACAACATATCCATAAAACTTGCCAGCCCTTGACAAAGAGCAAAGCCCAAGGTGGGTAATGAGCAGATTGCAGAATTATCTGAGATTCAATCTGCTACCGGCGGTGTTTGATCATGGGAAAACTAAGCAGGCACTATTGGCTATTTAAGAAACTTGACACATGTCTGAAAGGTGTATTTACAACCTTAAGAGTTGTTGAGCTCAACCCAAGGTCCACAGGCTTGCTCATGAGGACAGTGATGTTATTATTATGAGTTTGAGAAGATAGTAATTTAGTTATCATGGCATTAGAAGGTAATGGAAATTATTTGTTTGATGATCTCAGAAACTATAACAAGGTTTCTACTAATTCAGCCCCGAATTATCAAACATCTTTTGCGAGTTGGCATTCTGCCATTGTGGGTTGTGCTGTGAACATGAACCACTAATTATATGTTCAAGTAATAACACAGTGCTCGTTTCGACCTGTTAACTCTTCTTATAACTTAGATGAACTCTTTCCATTTTCATTCCAAGTCCTGGACAGTGTGAACATAAGAAATGTAGCAGGATTGTCCAACACTCCTTTGATTGATTTATGCATCAAAAGTTTTTAAGAAGTTTTGCACACTTCAAGGGGTAAATCTAAAGTATAATATGCTATATTCCCTACAACAGAATTTGATTACAGAGGCAGAATAAAAATTAGTTCCCACATCCAATCAACTCTACTCTATTTCCATAATTTCTCACTCTGTTTTACTCTGTTTACTATCATTCACATTCTCACTCTGTTTCTTGACCTAGAAATGATCTTATTTCCTTCTCTAAGCCTATAAGGCTCTGTCTCACTGCGTATTATCATCATTAATTACATCCCTCCTGAAATATGAAAAGGGTCCTAATAAGATATTATAACAGAAAAAGATTAGCCTAAGCCACATTCTTAGTTCTGAAGTGGTTCCTTTTTATATGATGAGTATTATAGGGCTTGACGATAGGACCAGTAGGGGCATTTGTTTTTTGGCCAATGATGAAGTCAATAGATTTGCTCCAAGATTGAGGATCTCCTTTGTTGTAATTTTCCTCCTTCCTTTTCTAGAAGGGCCATCGAGAGATCCTATCTATCATTCTCTAGGTATGGGAACAAGTTACCCACTTCAGCGTTGCTGAAGAAAACCCCTCGAGATAAGAAAAACCTATTGTTGAAGAAAACCCCTTTGAGATAAGAAAAACCTATATAGGGCAATTTTGGAATTATTTCAACTACTGATTGTCTTGAAACATCTAGGAATGAGGTACTCTTATAAGGTTGTAAATAGTAATACACCTCTCAGACCCGTGTCAAGCACCTTAAACAACCAACAGTGCCAACTTCATTTTCCCATGATCACACACCGCTGATAGCAGATTGAATCTCTGGGATTACTAATTTTTCTTATGAGAAATCCATATTCAACTAACCATGGAAATCTGAAGATGCAAATAGTATTGGGGAGGTTCAAGTTTGGAAGAGAAATCATAGAATTGAGAGGATTTCCTTGCAAAGACCACTGCTACCTGTAGCACTTTCAGCACAATTTTACTATCCAATTAGACTATATATATATATATATAATATATATATATATATATATATATATATATATATATATATATATATATATATATATAAAGAAATCAGAAATTTCAAATTCAATTAAATTGTATTAACAAAAACATGTTTCAATCTGTTAATTAGAAAATACCAAAAAATATCATTTCATCTTTACGTCGTAAGGCGTTTCCTCTGAAATCAACTCCCCTCTATGCATACCTATCATCTTTATACGTCGTAAGATTATATGTTAGACGATTGCAAAGGTTTCAGCCGTTAGAGTAGAAGATGAAACGGTTTGCGCACTGGTCCATTCTCATTTTCCATTATTTGACCTTTAGCTTCACTAGGAAAGGAACAGCGAATTCTCATTTTTCATTCTTCCCTACAGGCAAAATTGAAGGGAACTCCATAGCTGGATCAGAGGAGAAGGAGGAGGAGAGCACCATGGTCGAAGGGCTAATGACCATAAGCATCTCATAATGGGTATTCCTGAATTCTTCCAGTTATGACAATTAAAATGGGCTTTCCAGACGCTCCAAGTTATCGCTGCCCCGATATTTTGACAGCAGATGAAGAATGCGGCTGTAAGACAGTCCAATTGAAGGAGCCTTTACCACGCGGCCATACGGACATCTCTCCGCGGCGCACAATCCTATCTTCTGCAAACATGGAGACGAATTGCAACAGGACGATGAGGCTCCTCTTCATATTGTCCTTAGCTAGATGTTGTTTTAGGAAAAGCTTCTTGCAATTTACTTGGTGTTTGAAATCATGGAGTCGTTGCAGGGCGAGGTTTTCTCTCTATCCGACCCTCGTAAATAGCGCACCTTTCTCTAGCGGATAGCAGATAGCCTTATTGAAAGTCAAGCTGGATCTTCATTTCATTTACAGGCAAGTTCTAACATCTACAGGCTAGGCATCTTTCGAACAAAAAATTCCTATAGTTTACACCAGAATGTTCAATTGCTTGTCAAATTAGAGTATGTCTTCTGTTTATAAAATTCCAATAATCGATAAGTCAAAAAGCTAACTAGGAAATCTGAATTTAGTAAGGAGCAGGCCTGGAATTCTCTTTTCATGCTAGTCACTTTAGGTTTTATGTAGATTCCTGAGTGTCAAACTTTTCTGTTGTTATACTCAAATTTTATATAATAATTGGGTGGTAGGCTTGAAAGTAGTCATCCTTAGAAGAAGAACACACCATTATTAGTCGGAATTAGTTGACTTCTTTACCCATTATTGTAGTACAAAACTCTACTCTTAATTGCCCATATTCCATTGAAAATGCCTCCTAATAACAGGCAGTGTGAAATGACCATGTCTAATGTAATCATAACTAGACAGCTTGGCAATGATTTTCTCCTTTATGTAGTCGTATTATTTTTCTTTTGGATTTGCTATCAAGAGCAGTAATATACAAATTTCTTAACGTTGCAAATAATTTCTGAACCATTGTCTCAATCTAATAAATCTCTTGTTGATACCAACAATAAGTTGGGAAACCTCCGGAAAGATTTCCCCTGTCCTTTGGCAGGAATGTGAAAGCTACTAAAATGTGAGAATGAATGATAAAGGAAAGGCTCAGCTTATTCTGGCTTCTTCATGTATTTGTCACTACAGAATACTTTATGAAATTAACTACTTACGCATCGTCTGCGACTGAAACAACGACATCAAAGTCACTAACAATCATCTCTGCAATTTCATCCTTGTCACTGACAGATTTCAGTGCCAACGTCAAGTGAATTCCATATTCTGCTCGCTGGTTTTGATATGATTTAGGCTAAAACAGAGTCAAGCATTTAAGTGGAAAATAAAAGTGGATTCATCATTGAAAGGAAGTAATTTACAAAAAATACATCTCAGTATTCCTTGCAATAATCTATATATTAACCAAGATTGTGATATTTAGGGGAACCCCGACAGGACTTGTAACAAATGGATCCCCAGAAAAGATGGGTCCTATCATTGTGGAACTTTTAGATAAAGATTCATGCACAAAGCTGAACAAGTTGGATATACTTAAATCTATCTTAACCTTCATATGTTGCTTGTCTCAAAATATCATAAAAGCATTTTGATCTCATTGTTTACACCTTGAATTTTTAATTCCTATCGGTGCTTACTTAATTTAGGGTTAAGATAGATTTATGATGATGTTGAAAACTTCCAAAATTCAGAGAGTTAAAAGTGATTGGTGAAAGCCATGTCAGAAGATCAGAATAATATTTCTTTCAAATTTTCTCAGAAGATCAGAACAATATTTCTTTCAAATTTTATCCAAACAAAGAAATGTATGGATCATTGTCCCAAAACTTACTGGCAAATAGCAAGCAAAAACATCGATTACTAGTTAACTTTTCTCCAAACAAAGAAATGTATGGATCATTGTCCCAAAACTTGCTGGCAAATAGCAAGCAAAAACATCGATTACTAGTTAACTTTTTTGCAAACAAAGAAATGAATGAATCATTGTCCCAAAACTTGCTGGCAAATAGCAAGCAAAAACATCGATTACTAGTTACGCCGTAAGGCGTTTCCCTCTGAAATCAACTCCCCTCTCTGCCTACCTGTCATCTTTATACGCCATAGGATTATATGTTAGACAATTGCAAAGGTTTCAGCCGTTAGATTAGAAGCTGAAACGGTTTGCGCATTGGTCTAATGGTTACAAATTCGTTGTTGAATCTGTCTCTGAAAATTAGTTGCTGAAACGGTTTGCGCACTGGTCTAATGGTTACAAATTCGTTGTTGAATCCGTCTTAGATCTAGATTTCCAAAAGGTCTCAATTTAATTCGAAGCTGAATGACCACAGGTATTTTTCGAAATTTGTGCTTATCCACTGAATTTTTCTGAGCTGAAGACTCTAGGAGATTCCTTAAATGCCCTCATCTGAATGCGTTTAAGTTCATATTATTTGGTGTTACAGATTTTAGACAGTTTCGTGAATTTTAGTTCAAAATTTATGTTCTCTAGTCTTGAAAAGCATAGCATAAGTTGTTTGATTTCTAATGGCTGACTACTGATGCTAAAATTGTTTAGGCAAACAGGCGTTTATTGTGCATAGAACTCCTGGCACATGAACCTTTTTGCACATTTCGGTGAAACAGACTGTAAAACCAAAGGAAATGATAATCGAAGCTAAGTCTTCTCCGTTTTCTTCTATAAACCCTCGAGTTAGTCGGTGCTATGAGCAGGACAATGCATTCCCTGCTTCTGCTTAGGCAAAGCCAATCGGCTTCCTGAAAACACAGGAGAAAACTGATCCTTTTCATGCTCTGTACAAGGTCCCGATTGGAGACAACCCTTACGGTAGAGCCAAGCACCTTCAGGTGAACTATTTTGTCGGATGTTTCTTAGAACACGCTATTTTATTCATACCTTCTGTGTGAAAAATCAAATTAATCAAAATTTTGAGGATACAGCTCGTGGAAAAGGATCCTGCTGGCGCCATTCAAAATCGGTGCAACCAACTCTTTATCGAAATTAATCCATGTAGAACCCTGATAAAGTGGTGAGCAGCATTCATAAAAAATGATTCAAATGATAATATTAAAAAGATTTCAGAATGTAGTTAATGCTTTACAAATTCCCACTTACCAGCAACTGGTGAGTTGTGAGCATTCACTGACTATACATCATACATTTTCATAGTTTATATGTACATTTCATAGTTTATATGTACTGTTTTTTTTTCAAACTGTGCAATAAGTTTTTGTCTAATTTGTCAGGTAACCACATTACCTATGAATCTTGTTAGCATTGAACAACCAAGAATAATATACAATAGTATTATAGTGTTGGAATTCTCAGCGATTCTACTGTGTTAATGACTAAGTGTTTATTACAAACATTGCAATTTTTCAACAAAATGTCAAGAATGTTAGTGTAGTAAAGGTGTTTTCACATCCACTACTTCAGAAGCAGTTCTACTGTGTTAATGACTAAATGTTTATTACAAACATTGCAATTTTCAACAAAATGTCAAGAATGTTAGTGTAGTAAAGGTGTTTTCACATCCACTACTTCAGAAGTAGGAGGTGGGTGCTGATTTTCTTCTCCTTTTGTTGCTATGGCTATATCTGCTTCTTCGTCAGAAGATATTTTGATCTGGGTAGCATCGTCTTGGCTTTTGCCCCACAGAAAAAGGTAGAGACCAATGAATATAAGAATCACGCCCATCAAACTGTTCCAGTGCAAGAAAATCAAGCATTTCAGTTAATTAATTTTGTAAATCTGTAGGCAGAATGACAGACACCTTCCCAGACGCAGTGTGTCTCCCAGAACTATAGATGATAAAATTGTTGAGCACACGATAGACACTGGGCTGAATATTGTAACGAACACTGGCCCTCGTTTCTGCAAACACCATAACTGTAATGGAAATGCCATTGCATTGAATATGATTCCCTGCCAAATTCAATTAATCTTCTACAAATCAGCTTAACCACCTAACAAAAATTTAAGTTATTCATGGCTGGGAAAATTGAGGAAGAACATCATTCATGTATGTAGGCTTACTGCAGCGACCACAGTCAAAATCCCAGCCCTATCCAGTATCCATGATGTTGGAATGATGCCTCTGTCAAGAATGGCTATTAGGAGAGCATTTTGGATGGAGCCTAGAATGGCAGTAATTGATGTAAGTGATAGTGTGGCTGGAAACTTCTTCAATGTCTCAACCTACACATGAAATTATAATCATACATTTGATTGGGTGGGGAGCTCTGAAACTTCTAAATAAAGAAAAGGGTTATAATTAGGTATCAATTTAATATGCAAGGTGGTAGGGAGACCTGCAATATCATGGTAGTGGATAACATTATCACTACTGAGATAAGGTAAATACACCCTCTAATCTGGTTGCATGAATCTCCCTCGTGTAGAATGGCTTCCACTAGGTGTAATGTATTAGTGTTGGAAACTGATGTTGATTGTCCCCACAGAGGCCAGAGTTGGGCTAGAGTAGGACCTTGAAGGAAACTCATAGCCATTGCTCCACCCACACAAATTACAGTTCCCAGAATTTTGGCTCTGTTGCGAATACACATAACATTTACTTTCTCCGTCCTACACATTTGACACTCACATTAGATTCTGGTCATAATAAATCTAAATGATGTAATCAACTCCAAATGAAAGCATCAAATATTTTAGCTTTTATGGCCGGACTCTAGCAATACAATTGTGAGTGAGATTGCCATCTTCGGTTGTTTGAAATATATTATTGATTCCATAAATGGATTGAACACTTGAGACAATCTTGGAACACCTGCATTATGCAGGTTACACAACTCAAATATGTAATTGTAACAAATATCTGCTGAATTTTGACCAAAATTGACCAAAACTTAGAAGAATCAGAGTATAGGAACAGGGGAAAATTTCTCAAACTATGTGCATACCGTGTTTGAAAAACTGTTCGCTGATATTTTTTGGGCATTTAACATCAAATGTCTCGATTTTTGGATGGAAGAGAGTATGAATCTCCATGCAACATGTGCTTTACAATCAGGGCTACCTTTATCTAGGAGCTGCAACTGAGAATTGTATGCTCTATCAAAGTCCTCGAGGACTTGCATCTGGCTTCTTGATATTTGCGTCTTGCAACAGTTTTACTCACAGTTAAAAGGGAATCTCATATATGTCTGTTCTATAACACTGTTAGCTTTTCTCACACTTATTTGTTTTTAGATTGGAATTCTTAGAAATTCCTTTGAGACATTGTTCAACAGTGGAGATTAATATGATTCTTTCTTTGTTGTGCTGACTTGGACACTGAGCAAACCAGCCAAAGACTGTTTCCTTTACCTCTTGATCACTCACTCAGAAACATTCCTTTTGTAGTTGACACATTGATGTCCAGGTGTTAAGGAATTGCACTGTGGTTGTAATCCTCTATTCGGATGTGGGGGTTGTTTAAGGAGAGGGCTGAGATTGTGTCAAGTAACAACCATTATGTGAAGCCTTTTCAGGCTACTAGATCAATCCCTTCTTTTTCAATCCTTTTTCTACTTTTTGGATTGGCTTATATTACTTCTGAATTCAGAAACTTTTACCTTTGGATATCCCTTCTTTTTCAATCCTCTTTCTACTGATTGGATTGGCTTATATTACTCCTGAATTTAGAACCTTTTACCTATGGATATGGATCCATAACATCAAACTAAGGTGTTTGACATCACTAGAACCCCATTTTCTTTTTTCCTGTACATGTAGATGTAATGATGCAGCACCACCAAGGGGATTGAAACTCAGAACTTTTTACCCATGGATATGGATCCTTAACCAAAACAACAAACCAAGGAGGTGTTTGACGAGTAATGTCATTGGAACATTATTTCTTTTTCCCTGTATATGAAGGTGTAGCAATGCAGGAACACAGAGGTTTTTTCTTGAACTTTTAAGTGCTCTGACTTCGTGAAAGTGTAACAATGTAGCATCACAGGTTGTTTTTTTCCTTCTAACTATTTTTTCTAATGGAGGCAGATTGTTTCTTGAAATTTTAATTACTTCGAATTTTTTAGTATGTATAGACCATGAGATAGGTAAAAATGGACCATTTGACATATTTTTAATGTTTTTGAATCATGCTATGTTTGCACATTGTCCATACATCTGGGGATCACTTTCAGAGAATTGGGAAGGATCCTAAAGTGTTGATGTCTTTTTCCCATATTCAGAGACTAACCGGGAAGGATCCTAAAGTGTGGAAGTGTTTTTCCCATTATGAGAAACTTCTGTCTTCCACCTTACGGTGTTGATTGTGAAGGAGGTGTTACTGTACTATGTTGGAATTTTACTGTTTGAGAAAGTTTGGCTGCAATCTCATGCCTTTCCTATTCGTAATGTTTTGGTGAAACAGTTTATGCAAAGGTCATGCCAAAAAGAAGAATCAATGAAGAAAGAAGAAGAAGAAGTAACTTCCTCAAAGAGTGGAAGTCCCTTCTTTTTCAATCCTCTTTCTACTGATTGGATTGGCTTATATTACTCTTGAATTCAGAACCTTTTACCTGTGGATATGGATCCATAACATCAAACTAAGGTGTTTGACATCACTCGAACCCCATTTTCTTTTTTCCTATACATGTAGATGTAATGATGCAGCACCACCAAGGGGATTGGAACTCATAACTTTTTACCCATGGATATGGATCCTTAGCCAAAACACCAAACCAAGGAGGTGTTTGACAAGTAACCCATGTCATTGGAACATTATTTCTTTTTTCCTGTATATGAAGGTATAGCAATGCAGGAACACAGAGGGTTTTTCTTGAACTTTTAATTGCTTTGACTTCGTGAAAGTGTAACAATGCAGCATCACAAGGTTTTTTTTTTGCCTTCTAACTGTTTTTTCTAATGGAGGTAGATTGTTTCTTGAACTTTTAATTGCTTTGACTTTTTTAGTATGTATAGACCATGAGACAGGTAAAGATGGACCATTTGACAGATTTTCAATGTTTTTGAATCATGCTATGTTTGCACATTGTCCATACATCTAGGGACCACTTTCAGAGAATTGGGAAGGATCCTAAAGTGTGGATGTTTTTTTCCCACTTTCAGAGACTAACCGAGAAGGATCCTAAAGTGTGGAAGTGTTTTTCCCATTATGAGAAACTTTTGTCTTCCACCTCACGGTGTTGATTGTGAAGGAGGTGTTACTGTAATGTGTTGGAATTTTACTGTTTGAGAAAGTTTGACTGCAATCTCATGCCTTTCCTATTCGTAATGTTTTGGTGAAACAATTTATGCAAAGGTCACGCCAAAAAGAAGAATCAGTGAAGAAAGAAGAAGAAGAAGCAACTTCCTCAAAGAGTGGAAATTGGAAATGGTAGATCTGCTTAAGCCTTACATACTATAGTTGTGTCACCCACTCGTGTCACTTACCTGAAATTGTATAGCCTTTTCTTTTGCTTGCTAGATTATAATGGAATGTGAATTTCCTATTTCACATAGGAACTATTTGAATTTCTTATTTTCCCCAATCATATATACATTTATTTAATTAGAAATCACACGTTACTGTTAGAATTCTATTGTAACTGTTGGACAGAGAAATTAACCCCAAGTTACATTGATTTTCCATTACTCAAACATTCATATATACAAGATTTCATGACCTTTGGTTTTGTCTTCCAAGGTGTTATGTCTCTTCCTATTCTAACTGTTCAGATTTCCCCTATTTTAAATATTTACAAATTACCAAATTCTTAAGGATTAGGTGTCTATCAACCCCCCCCTAATCGGAAGGGGTGTTTGTAAGGATTATGCAGAGAGATGAAGTACAACTTCCAATGGCTCAATCTGCTCTTTGAATCTAGTGGTTTTGGGGATGACCATAAACTGAAAGGCCATTAAATTATTAACTGCCAAAAAGAAATAAATGAGGATGCCAGTACTAGATGACCAATCTACCTGTTAACCTTGCAGTAAATTTGGCACCTCAAGATATTACCAATGACCTTGATATAAGTGGCTACCATGTTTTCAATGTTCAGGACTAGAAACTCTCCAACTCTTATTTTGCACATAAATCAGTGTATTATATGATAAATGTGCACAGTGTATTATATGATAAATGATGGAGCCTATCATAAAAGACAATTTGAATGAAAATAAAATTGTTGCAATGCCCTTTGCTACAGATGCCATGCTCATGACAGGTAGCTTAAGCCATTTCCTTATAAAAATGGCCACCCAACCAAACCTAAAAACCTCTAAATATGGAGATATTTGTTATCTGCTTCAAGAATAGCCAAAACTATGTCAACTATTCAAATATTATTGGAGGCCATTAGAATAGTCGTCACCATTAATTCTTCAGAAGCCTACACCTGTCATCAAGATTCCTAGCAGTTTCAATTCTTGATATCCGTTGGTCAGAATTGGCAGAAATACATTGAATATATAACCTGATTTCAATAGGTAAAAGAACACCACAACAGGACTTTCAAAATTCATACATTTCGATATAGCGTGGACATAATTTTCCATTATAACCAAAAGAAAGAATATACAAATGAGGAATTCTGTTCTGATCTGATTTTTTTTTTGCACAACAATAAAAATGAGTGGAAAAAAAAAGTCTGACAGTAGTTAACACTATCTTACAAAGTTTAGTCAGCTAATGTAAAAGAGTGTGATTTTCTTAGCCGCTCATACTCCTGTTTTTTTAGAGCCTTTAATGCTTCATAAGCTTCTTGCCGAACATAATCTGCATCATTCCATTCATCTTGCAATTGCCTCAAATCATAGTTCAAGGCACCAATTTTTTTCTCAATGGACTTGATTGCCTCACGAAATGCCCTCTCTTCATGCCTTGCAGCTCCCAACCTCTCTATCATTTGTTCTTTGTTGGACTACACAAAAGCCCATATGAAATATATCAGAGTAAGAAGAAGAAACAATTTTCAAAGACTAAAGCAGATGTACTAGATGCTCAAAACAATAAAGAATATTCAATTAAAAGACTTGCGAAGATATATACGCATGTTACTCGCTTCATCTGTATGGCTACTTTAATGAAGTCCCTAATTTGGGTTTTCTCATCCAAATGTAGTTGCGCAAATCGAATTTGAGTTCTAATTTTGTTGTCCAAGTGCCTTGGTATTTTCACTAAGCACGAGAGCTTCTTCTTAGTGACCTCTGCTTCAGGCTTTTGCTCATTCTCTGAAACAGGAGTAAGCAGACCATTTGAACCAGCAAGAACACCTGTAGATACCAAATCAGAGGCACTAACAGCAACACCCTCTTGCATGTCTGGTTGCACTGTGTGATTGTAGCCTCCAAAATTTTTATCTACCACGTCAGAAGGCCCACCACTGTTAGACACATTGCAGTCACTTGACTCTGGATCATATATTTCATCTTTCCCATGATGCACCTCATCAACCTGTTGTCCATCCGTGTCTTCAGTGAGAATATCATTATCCTCATTATCAAAACACCCTGATTCAAGCTCATTGTCATCATTTAACTGAAAACGAGGTTCCAGCTCACTGTCCCCATTTGGCAAACAATCCATTTCAATCTCATCATTCTGCCCCTTGTTTGCAGGTTCAGATTGCTTCTCCTCATCTATTATATGGCCACATGCATCGTCCTCATTTTCCAAGTTCTGGCATCTAGATTCACTATTCTGCTCTGTCTTGTTGTCCTCACTCACCACAGACTCTATTTCTTCAAGTTTACCATCTAACGCTGGCAATTTCAGCTTCTGTTGCTCCACTGAAATGCTCTCATATTCAAACCCATGGTTTTTATCAATTGAACACTGGAACTCAGAATCACAGGCTAGATTCTGTCCATTTGAATTGATCTCTCGAGGCTCAACAACCGACTGTGATCCCTGCTCCAATTCATTATTATCCACAAAATCTCCACTTGACGAACACTGCACATACTTCTCATCATTCTGTGTCATTACCTCTGGTGAATTGATCTCCTGAACCTCCGCAACCAGAGGTGATCTCTGCTCCAATTCATTGCTTCCCACAAAATTCCTTTCAGCTGCATCTTTATTAATGGAACAGGGTGATTCAAGATTGTCCCCCACAAGATCCCTTTCAATACTTTCTTTCCCATTAACCAAACTGAGGGATTCAAGCTTGTCCTCCACAAGATCTCTTTCAATACTTTCTTCCACATTAACCAAACAGGGTGATTCAAGCTCATCCCCAACAAGATCTCTTTCAATCCTTTCTTCCCCATTAACCAAACAGGTTAATTCATGTTATTCCCTCACAAAATCCGCTTCAACCTCATCATCTCGATTAACCAAACATGCTAATTCAACCTCATTCCCCGTAAAATGATTTTCAAATTACATAAATAAGGATGGTTCAAATGGCAAGATCACATAGATTAAGGATTCTCTTTAAATTATTTAGGTAGTGTAAATGAAATTTATTAGATAAATTGGTTTCCAATATATGTTATGGAAATGAAATTTAAGAAACAGGGAAAATAAAACATTGTTACAGTGCAAATATTGCCTCTATGGATTCATCTATCAAAACACAATCGTATTCTAAACACACAATTTCATAATTTCCTTCTTACCGCCAACCAATATAAATAATATTTATCCATTTCCCTATCAGATGCTGCAAAAAAAGCAGCTCACTGTGATGCTTTGCACTTTCCATTTTGAACAATGACATTCAACAACGCATCTGCAAAGATTGCACAGTGATTGATGGATACACTTCAGACTTAGGAAAAAAAGATTTGGAGGCCCAATACTCCATTGAATTAAAAATTTTGATAATGAATAAAACAACTAATGTTAATTTAATCAATCTTCTTTTGGTTACTATTTAGTGTCATAGTATATATATCATATTCGTGTGTTTGCTATTCACTTAAAATTCTGAGAAGAAGATTGTGAATCATAGGATAACAGATACTTCCAAGTGTTGTCAATGGCCATTACAGATGGTTACATAGTCCAGGTCTGTAATTTGTCTACCAAAGCCACAGTTAAGGACGTTAAGCAGTTTTTCTCATACTGTGGCATAGTAAAGAACGTAAAATTAGAGAGGTGGGTGTTGGATTTCTTCACTGAGTTTTATGTAAAAGTGTTGATTTCCAATTTCTGCAATATCTTTTGAGAATAATAGTTGTCAACTTGTCTATTATCAGAGTTGCAGAGAAGTGTTCTATTAATAATATGTTGAGAAATAGAGTGCAGTCACAATATTATTTTTGTGTTGCAATATCTATTGAGCATAATAGTTGTCAACTTGTGTTTTATCAGAGTTGCAGAGAAGTGTTCTATTAAGAATTGGTTGAGAAATAGAGCGCAGTCACAATATTATTTTTGTGTTATCAAAATTAGAGAATTGATTCATGGAAAACTTGTTGGATGTAGTAAGACTTGACATCAATGACTCAGGAAATATCAAGCCAGGCAGTAGCCCTAGTGTGTATTTTTCCTGATAAAACTAGATAACGCTAGAGGATTTGCATTGATATACATACTTAAGGTCTGTGTAACAGCAGACCTTAACCGGCCAAAACCAGTGCCTGATTATATTTTTTGGGTGGTGATAGGATGGGGCAGTGGACACAAGTTGCTTTAGTGACTATCAAGGAGCCCCATGCTTTAGAAGTTGCTATCCTTCTTAGTGTAAGCATGATTTTCTTAGTTTATCAATGTTTGCAATTGTAAGGTTTAAAGGGTAAATTCTTTGTTGTGGTTTTGTTACAAGTGGATTTGGGTTGGGATTTGAATTTGCTATAAAGAGATGGAATTCAAGATGTAACTTTACTGATAGTCACATTCAAATTGACATGGCATTCTGAATATAGTTTTGGTTTTCTGGTAAAAATACAAAAAGTGAAAAAAATTGTAGGTTTCTGATGTTTTTGGCGTTTTTGAACCAGGGAGCAACAATCCTAAATCAAGAGGTGTATATAGTGCCATGGGGAGGATCAGAGGAGGCACTTAATCAGTGGGAAAAGCAAATGATAAAATTTCATGAAGAGGGCAACACATTAGGAGTATTTTCATTTACTTATTTTTACTCTTTTATTATTTTTATTTATTTTTATATGTGGAGGAACCATGTTCAAATAAATTTAAGAAGAAATCTGTTTCCTCAAAATAGCATTAATACTGCACTTAGATCTAGACCTTGCTTACCCTGCCATAGTCGTTCTTATATCAAATCAATTTTATGGTCTCTGTATATGTGTTTAAATGTATGATCTTTCAATTTTGTTTTGAGGTCTTTGATAAATGAATACCATTCATGGGTAAACGACGATACTTTTTTCGTGTTGTATAGTTCCAAGATCAAGATTGGATCATGTAGATTACCCCAAAGGCCATTTTGGTCAAGGATATTGAGAGTAACCTAGAATAAGATTTTAGTTGTGAAAGGAAAGGAAAATAATGAAAAACAAATTTCATTTATTTTGACTGTTTTGTAAGAAAAAATCTTAAATGTAATCTTGCTTTGCAAATTGTCTGTAAATAACTATTTGCAAAGAAGGAAGATCCTACCCTTTAAATTCTACTTAACTATTTGCAAAGAAGGAAGATCCTACCCTTCAAATTCTACTTATTCCTGTAGTTTTGTAGAATAGTAGTAGCTTAAAAAGGCCACCTACCTTACCAATGGAGAAAAGTAAAATTTAGATATTACATCAAAATATAGAAAGTCATACTTCTTAGACTGAAAAATGATTTTCTCAATTAGCCTATGATATTCTGAGGATATTAACATTGTTGTTATTGGACAATTTGAAGTCCTTGATAAGCAACTGAGATTTTTTGTTCCATTTTGTTGACCAGGCAGTAAAAGTCGTTACAACAATGCTATCAAAAGGTTATACCTTAGGAAAAGATACTTAAAGCAAAGCCAAAGAGTTAGACGAGAAGTATCAAGTGATGGACATTGCTGCAGAAATACCATTTTATACTTTAATGTTTATTATTTTTGTTTTATTTTGTTCCATTTTGTTGACCAGGCAGTAAAAGTGGTTACAACAATGCTATCAAAAGGTTATACCTTCGGATAAGATATTTAAAGAAAAGCCAAAGAGTTAGACCAGAAGTATCAACTGATACTGCTGCAGAAATACCATTTTA
>APFE030827649.1:20655-43613 GCA_000404065.3 Pinus taeda | reverse complement strand
TTTATTTCAAAAAGTTTTTGTTACTTTATAGGTTAGACACTAGCTTGAAATATGAAACTTATTCCAAAATGTTTTTGTTACTTTATAGATAAGGCGTAGATTTCTTGGCTCTGTGACGAAAATAATGAAGGGAAAATACATGTTAATCTGTTACTTGTGCTCTTTGACTGAAAAATACACGGTGAGAGAAAAATGCATATTATGCTAATTGAAGAATGTTTTTCGCTTGTCGAACTTATAGTATTGAATTTAACACACTAACACTTTACAACAATGAACTAACAATATTCATGATGAAAATAGCAATATGGAAGATTTATCTACATAATGAAAAATGCAATATGGGAGATTCCAATCACGTTCCAAGGCATTTTTTTAAATGTGGTGTGACAAAAGGTTGTTGTGGAAGGTGTTGTTTGTATATGGGAAATTTCTTAATCATTGTGTATAATCCTAATGTTGATAGATATGTTTACTGAGTGGTTCCAGTTAATGGGGCATTGATTTGAGCATTCAATATATTTTTATTCTTTATCAAAGTATTCTTTTGTTGTATTTGTGTTCTTCAATTTATGCCTTACAGCGTTTCCTTTGCAACATCTGGCGCAAATGCTAGTTTAATTCCTCATCCAAGGAGTACCCATGTTACATACTTTTGATGGACCCTCCTACATGAAAAATGAGAAATACATGAAAAACATGATTGCAATCCAAGGTCCATCAAAAGTATGCAACATGGGTACTCCTTGGATGAGGAATTAAATTTATGCATCCAATGAGTGCTCCCACTCGAAATTTGAGTAAAATCATAGGGAGATAAGTTGAAAATACGAGTTAAAAAAATAGTTTTTATTTTTTAATTTTTAATTTTTTAATCTTTTCACTTTTTAGCCCAAAAATGGTGAATCATTTATCATTTTGAATCTTATTAGTTCTTATAAAGTTGATTCTGGTTGTGCATTTTAGACCTCAAAATTTCTCTAATGATATACTCTAGTTGGATGACTCAACTTTACAATCTTCTCAGGATATTTATAATGGTGTGATTTGAATCCTTTCCGCTTTAATCCTGATTTGTTTTTCTTATTCCAAGTCTTATGGAACTTTGGTTTATGCTTTTATTGCTCATAGCAATACTCAATGTTCCAAATAGTGTCGTGAGTGTCTTGGGTTCATCAAACCTAATATGGTCCTAATAGGACTAGGGTAGCCCACTAAGAAAGCATTGTATCTTCATTTTCTTTATATATTGTACATACCTCAATAGTTCTACTAATGTGCTGATGTAATCATCCATGGTTGTTTGTCTAAAATTAAGTTTGTGGAACTCTCTAATTTTTCCATCATAATATCTTTGCGACAAGAACCTCTTTTGGAAATATTTCTTAAATTTTCTCCATTGCAACTTCCTTTGATTGATCCCCTTAACATTTTTTAGGTCTTCCCACCATATCAAATCCCTACTATTCAAATTGACTATCACCACTCTAGCTTTCATATTTCTAGAGTAATTATGTACTCGAAAGTACCTCTTCAATCCCAAAAGTCGTGCTTTTTCTTCCTTGGCCTTCTTGATTTCACCATCATTAGAAGGTGGTTTAACCTCTTTAAATTCCTTTTGGCAAGGAATTCTTGGAATGTTTCCTCTTCCTCTTCTTATGAGAAGCAGACTCAGTTTCATTACTTGATAGCTCTTCTAAGGTAGTTGCCCTTTCATTGGAGGAATCCATTGAGGACTCATCACTAGAAGTTTTTGGCTTTGCACTACAATGCATCTTCTTGGAAAAACTTTTCCCTGCATTACTATTAGCTAGCCCATGCTTCTAAATTTCATATGGGCTTTACACTTTATTAGAAGGATTTCTCTGCATTGCTAACAGTTGGTCCCTACTATAAATGTTTATATATCTTGGACAAATTTTGCAATAGCACAACATTGAGCTTTGTTTGCTTTTCATGTTCCACAATGAGTCTCTCATTGTCTTCCCTACAATTGTGAAACCTTACCTTTAGGCTTATCAATGTCTCTATCAAGTCCAGGTAAATTTATATGTTCCTCACTTCATTTAGTTTCTCATCTTTGATGTAGGAAGTTTCTTCCATATTATGATAAACCATGTCTTTTACTTGCTAAAATTCTTCACTTACTTGTCACTTCAATTTAGTCTTCTTCAATGTTTAAACAATGAATCATTGTTAGGGGTAATTAATCATAAGGCTTGCATAACATCATCAACCTTGACAAGTTAGTGATTAGCCCATAGAAGCCTTGGATTGAAAACCTACTCTTGCTTTAAATAATGTTGAAAGTCTAAGCATTATACTATTATAATTAGGTTCATGTAAATACTACTTGTTACATTACTTTCCTACCCCTTACTATATTCCATTTTCCATATTAATATGAATACAAGGGACATCAAGCTCTTTTCAAGCTTCATGATCAATATTCCACATTTATATAGATTTATAATAAAAACATAGAGATATAACGAATCCTGACTTCTCTTAATAAATGGAATGTGTTGAAACTGTAAAAATATGGAATGAAACAAATTTGCTCAAATGGTGGTAGTCTATCTTTGAGAAGAAATGTGACAACTACATGCATTCACTAGAGCACTTCACAATGAGGTTGAAAGGCCCTTTTTAAATTAAAGAAATAATAATTAAACACTAAACATCCAAAATTATAACCCCAGGAGATTAAATGCTAACATTTTTTGGCCTCGATAGGGTTAGTTGTTACTTCAACTTCCTAGGGTCATAAATTTTGCAGACCATCTCCATTTGGTGCTCTTGGAAACCTGTTGGAAAGGTCTAGCCAATAAGTACACATTTGAATTAGGCCTGGATGAAAGCATATGGCTATCTATTGCATCCTTACCACTTAAAAAAAATTGTCATTTAAGGCCTCAAAACGGTTTGGGCAGATTGAGACTAAAAAAACTGTAGAAAAACTACCAAGATGAAGAATTGTGCTTTGAGCCAGTGGAATAGGTTGGTGACCACCAATATCCATCTTAATCATCTAAATCAGTTATAATGACCCTCTTAACATGCATAGTTCTTAAACTACCAAGGCTATAGTAGGTATTATTGCTAGTCCATGAAGAACTAGTATATAAATAATTTTTTTGCATACACATTTTACTCATTGAAAAAACTATCCATTCTCCATAAAAGGGTATCCCTTTAGGTTGGGTTAAAGCATAAATAGACTTGTCAAGAAAATAATTCATTCACCATAATTAATTATGATTATTCCTATAGGAAATCATGTGAAAGGGGGTGATTAAACAAGGTTCTTCATTACTTGTTGTCACGCGAAATGAGTCGATCTTGCGGACAAGATAAACCTTCCTAGAATCTAAAGAAGACCTAATGACAAGCAAACCAACCAGACACTATCTTTCTCTAAATGTGCTTTTATAAATAATGGCAAACAAGTGTGTTTAAGGCCTACCTTATGTCCAACGCAAGTTTTGGGATGCCTTCAATCCTTTGATCCAAATGAGTTCCTTTGTCGCGAACCTGCAAACACAAACAAGGCAAACAATTAAATAGCACCTGAAAAACCAGTATTACAAAACATATTTAACATGAAAGTCAAGGAGTCCATGAAACAAATAACATGAGATACTTGTTGAGAAAAATGAGCCTGATTGTATTCATTCAAAAGAAGAAGAACTTTACAACCTTTGCCTTGACGTTGTACAAGCTCCTCCTAGGGTCCAACAAGAAGTATCCTCTACTTTGACAAGTTTCACTCACTCCCCAATGAAGCCAAAAAGGTATGTGATCTCTCCTCTTAATCTCAACTAGGAAGTCTTGATTTCACCAGCATTTACCCTAAAAAATGTTCAGCTTCTAACCTCCCTAGAAACTATCCCAATGCCTAAATTTATAGTGCAATGGAGGGAAGTTACTAGGTCCTCCTTCAAAGGGATAAAATCCTCCTTCAAAGGGATAGCTCCTCCTAACAAGGGATTAGCTCCTTCTCTTTTGGGATGCATGAACCACCTTGGAGCGAACAATCCACGTCAAAATTCCTTCTAGAATCATCTAGAATTAACCCAAAGTGAGTTTGTTAAGATAAAAATTGCGCCTTTTGACTTTCACAGGGGTACGCACCCTCCCCTTTACAGATAAAGCGTATAAGTACGCAGGTAATATGAACAAAGGGTGCGGGCCCACAGGCAAAAGTGAGAGAAAGTGCGGAACCAGAGTTACATTGTTTTTTGATGTCTTTCTCTCATTTCCAAAGCTTATTTTGAAGAGCTGAGGTCTGAGACTTGTTTAGGAGGACAATACAAGTGATGATAGACTCATACTGACTGCAAATAATCAGGGTGACGATATTTTTGTGTAACAGATATTAATATTAATCAAACTTGATTAATTAAATTATACAACTGAAGGTTGGACGACATTATGAATCCTTGGTTTGAGTTAATATTGTTGGGTTTTTCTTGTTGACATAAAAATCTGTACCATTACCCATTGAATTAAATACCATACCTTTTTTATTGAGTGGGAAAAGGCATCCCATGTTTTGACTAAATCCATAATTAATGTGGTTGGGCCAACTTGTTTGAGTCTGTTGAGCCATAGACTACTAGGATTGTGAAGCGACAAGTTGGTTGGGTGGTGTGCGTTCCAATTTCCCTCTTTAAGGTCTGAAAGGAAAAGTGTGCAGGTAAAGTATCTGGGACATAAAGGGAGGTGACACTGAGATATGTATGCAACAAATGGGAGATGGCAGGGGAGGGCATCATTCCTTTCTCACTCTGGTTCAGAAAGCAACATTTTAACTACTCCATTTCTTGCTGAGACTACTTGAATTATATCAAGAGTTCTCTAAAAACTCTAGCTCCTTTGTGTTAGCTCCTAGACACATACTCACGATATCAACTCACTAACCAAAGCACTATCGCTCCATATCTTCTGGGAATGTGGAGTTTGAATTCAAAGCACTTTCTTGAGTGCTATTGATTGGGTGTTTGCAAAACTATTGTTCAACCACCCGAAATTCCTCAAACCTTGGATCTGGCTCAAGGGTGGTCCATTATAAGAGAAATCACAATGCATCTGGCATGCGATTGGGAGGAGAGTGGAAGTACCTCCTTCAATTCCCCATTAAAACCATTCAAATAAGTAACCAAATCCTATCTCGTTGTTTTTATGAACATCGAGCTATGTTTTTGTATCTATGCCTTTGCGTAAATTACGTGTGAGCACTTAATTCCTGAATTTACCTTCTTGATGAATAACTAACTGAGGTGTTGCAATATTCAACATCATATGTTATGGCTATTATATATGTCCATGGTTATTTGTTAGTGTATACATTCTACCTCTGAGGTTGATAAGTGCAGTTAGAGTTGATATGTTGAATTGGTGCTAAGACTACGTATCTTGCGTGTCTAGTTTAAAGAAATTGAACTTTACTTTCGACTGGAATCTATATTTTATTTATGAAATGCTTGCATATCCCATGTTTTAAGATTAAGTGGGGAAAGGCTTGTGTAATTCCTGTCTCTCTCTCACATTGCCTGACCATTACAGTTATGAATATAGCCCTTAGTAGCCGTCCTCAGCTAGAAATTGGTATATTACATATCTAACTGGTCGATAATGTGAGGTTTATTCTTTGGTAAAGTGCTGAGTGGTCTGCGTAGTAACCACCACAGTTGGAGTGGTGTTTATTATGAATAATAAATTAGGTATGTATTCCTTTTTGGCTGCAACATTTCTATTGAGCGATTTCACTAGCCTCACATTCTCATACTATTAAGAGTGGCATTCATGAACAACTGAGGTGTATATCTATTATATGAGAAGTTGATTTAGGGTTGTGCCTCTTCTAGCCTCAACCTTGTCGTCTAGGTAGTTATAAACCACCAATTATGTGTTTAATTCAATTAATTGTTTTAGATTCAAATTAATGTAACCTGGATCACTTGACCTATAAGCCGCCATGGACAGACTATATACCAATTTATATTTCGATTGAGTTAATGGCTTAGCCTTTGGGCCTTGGTTAAAATATAAAGCGACTTACATTGAATTTGCAACCAAGGAATATCGGTTCGTTATGTCAACATTGTGTGATTATATATTCAAGCAAGTAATCATGCAAACTATTGAATTAATAAGCATTTAAATTGGAGGATTAATAAATGTATATTGTCGAGATCATAAACATGTGTTTATCCGTGGTTGAATTACCAATTATTTTATAAAATTTAGTTGAGTGGTTGTTTGTAATTCCCAAAGGCCTCATAATGTTTATACACGTCCTTCGAGCCCTTGATAAATGTAAAGAGGCCCATGATGATGTTGTCCAAAATGACTCTTTCATTTGTTTATGTTAATTATTCAAAAGGCCTCACGCTGTTTGGTGGTTAGACAATCATTTAATGGAGACAAATATTCATTACAGAGATGACATTTTGATTACAAGAAGTATTTTGTGTCTGGTGGATATTATGTCTAAACTATTGATAGATATGTCCACAGAAGTAAAATTGAGAGAGAAAGAATGGAGGAGGAGATGTGAAGGCTTCCAAGAAGCCAAAGCCTAAAATCCTATGCAAACACTTGCTTAGAGTTCCCCAATCAAAACCAAGAGAGGGATGCATCATCTGTGGTGCCAAATCATATTGCTAAAGCTTATCCCACCAAGGACAAATGGGATGGTAAAAAGATCTGTCTTCTTTGTCGAGATCATGGCCACACTATAAAGCATTCTTACAACAATCAACATAATCATGAAACCAAGTATTGCTATAATTGTGGGTTGACAAAGCATCGACTATGTTAGTTCCATGGAGCAATATAAATGGAGAAACGACATTTGCAGATTGTTTCCTCTACAAGGAATTTGGACTTTGGACATTGGAGCAAAAAAATTCCCAACAAAAAAGCATGGAATATTTTTTTTCACCAAGAAAAAATGCTATCTTTCATTATAAAAGAAAAGTTCAAGTACACATGATTTTCTCCACTTACTATCTGTTGTAGAAAAACATTAACATAAACATGTTTCATCTAACATAGTTTTGGACATAATCCATCTCTCTATACTATCCTCCTTCTATATTTATGAAGACCAACACTATTATTTCCTTTACACATGAAGGTAACTACCTCTAAGTAACAATAAAAAAATCAAAATACAAAATATCCCTGTCACGACTTTATATCATAAAATTCAATTACATCACATGAGACTATGTTTCTATGACTTCCCATCATATCATGATATCTCTATTCTGTTGAAGGCATCCATTTACAAAATCCTGGAAGCTGATATTCCCCAGTTCTGAACTGCATCCTTCTTTTGACAATAAATTTGTCTCTCTCTTTTGTTCTATGTAAATATGGGAAATAAAGACCCTTCTAAATTCATTAATCAACAACTTGATTCTTCTCTTCCATTTAGAAAGCTTAGGAGTCTCCAATTTATATCTCTCATTTTTCCATTCAACAACTACCTTGGAGTCACCGAATATGATGATATCCTCAATTCCAAGCCTTTTGGAACAAAATAAGGCTCTCCACAATGCAAGAAGTATTGCCCTGGTGTTGGATCCTTTACCGCTAAACTAGATGAAGCTGTAAAGGTATTTGGGCCCCAAATGGATGGCCATATCGCTGCCACAAGACTGAAAAGATGAGGCCCCATCAAATAAACCAACTGGATAGAAGGCCCATAGGTTCCTTGGGCGCTGATTGGATTTTGGTTTCTTCTCCTCATGGATACCATATTAATCAAAATATGCCGAAATATTAACGCAAGTCCTCCTCCAATCCAGCTTCACTTGCTAAAAAATGCATGCATTCCTTTCCCTCCAAATCCCCATAGGACAAAAGGCGACAAATACTTGTGAGACTTGAAATAAAAAAACCATTGCTTTAGACTTGACCCAATGTTTGTCCTATCCAAATCTTATTTAAGGTTCAAAATATTGAGCACCCCAAACCACACTGAAACCGAAAAGGGACACTGTAGGAAGAGATTGTTAACATCTTCTACTTGGTCCAAACATAAACTGCATCTACCCGGACCCAGGAATCCCCTCTTGATAAGGTTATCCTACAATGATAATTCTATTATGAACCACTAACCAAATGAAACATTTGAGTTTTTGTGGTATATTCCACCTCCATGTCTTGTAGAGCCAATTGTAGCGAAGGTTCGCAGATGTAACCTGCTTAATTATGGAGTATGCTTCATCAACCTTAATCTGTCCTTTATGAAATTCACCACACCAAGTCATTTGTCTTCCTTTGGAGTCAACATTATCCCTGCATACTTCAATTGTAATATATATACTTTCCATTATTTAGCAAAGAGACCCGTTAGACCCAAATCCCCGACATCTTTCCAAGAGGTTGTATGTGACACTGTCCTGAGTGAACAAGCAATATATTTAAGAACATATATAATCAATTCATGTAAAAATGAAATAAGATATAATGATAGAGTATGATTACCTTCCACTCCAATGAATGCGTCCAAACCAAATTATGGAAGAGACCCTAAGCCAATCTCCCATCTTAGGTTCCCAAGGAACCAGTGTTTTGTTTGCAACATGCTTCTCCAACATTGTGATACAACCTCAAGATCATGTGCTCCCTCTCTAATCCAACCACATAATTCCTTGTTTTGAAGATATTTAAACTTAATGATCTGATGCCATAATCCATCACTGCACTTTTCCCTCCAATTTTCTTTGAGTAATAAGGCCAAATTAAAATTTTTGTATCTTTGAAACCCCATACTCCTTCATCTACCTGACAAGCCAACACCTCCCTATGAACAAGGTGGATTTTATGCATTTTTTTTTATGGATTTATCATGCATTCACACTTTTCATGTTTTTAGTCACCCGTCGGCCAGACTGGGCTGCCTTGGCCTAGACCGTGCCTTGCTTGGCTAGCACTATGCATTTCTGGAAGTAAAGACTCTGCCTTCCCTCCATATATTGTGCAAGTCTAGTTAGGCACTAACCTCGAGGCATGCATTGTGAAATTCTTGGAGGTAGTGTCCTGTTGGCCCGGAAACCCCAGAAACTGCGCAATGCAGTTTGCTGGTTGCATGTCACTGCTGATTGAAATTGTGCATTGCGCAGTTTCAGTCCTTAGCAGACCAGGCTGGACTGTGCGTTGCACAGTTCCAGCAGTCAGTTAGCCTACTAATAGCCTGAACTGTGCCTTGCGTAGTTTTGGCAGTCAGTCTCCCGACCTCCCAGCGAAAATTGTGCAACCTTCATGATCAGTCACACAGGTGTGTTGCAAGTCAGTTCTCAAGTTTGTTTTGGTTTTCAATTGATAGATTTCTTGCCATGAGTGTTTTCGTGTCTCCAGGTATCATAGGTGTTCATCTGCCTCTCAACAGCGCAAGTACAATGGCCTCCAGGAGAGCAGAGTTAAAGGACACCGTTGAGAATACAACAGGGTTTGCAACCAAGCAAGTGTCTATGAGCTTGCCTACCTGTGAAGACATCAAGTCGTTTATAGACAAGGAAATCAAGATACGACGACAACATCATCATAGCAAGAAACACCATGAACAACAACTGAAGGAAGCACACTGGATGCAACTAATGCAAGAGGAAGGTTGTTGACAACACTGAGACGAATTTTTTTTTCAAGCTCAAGCATATCCACTTGTGATGAAAGAAACTTTGGATACTCAGGCTATGAGGTGACAGCGCGACATGAAGATCGCGCGAAGATAGAGAACTGAACAGAGAAGGAGTTATATGCGTTGAAGAAGCAACTCAAAGAAGAACAAGAGCTTTATAGATGAGAGAATGAGTTGCAACAACAACATGTATATCAGTGGGCGCAACATGCACTCACAAATGAAACTGCGCTGTACAAGTTATAGATCCATCCAAGCGGCTGGCACGAAGAAGACATGGTGAGTAGTGTTGTTGATCGCATGCAAGGGAATTCAACAACATGCATGTCATTGTGCACATGCATGCAATCTAACCCATTTGGCACACTCACCGAGGAAAAGACAAGAAGCAAGTCCGATAAGAGCTGAACATGCAGCTGACAGTTGATGCACATGACCACCAACACACACTGGAAGATTAGCACGGACACTATGCATCAGTGTGTTGTCGGTTCAGCCACACCCAAGAAGACCATGTGCATGCTAGCATACGAGTTGGATTGAGGAGCCACACCAATGCACCTGAATGCAATGGAGGCAAGAGTTCGCTTTAGCAAGATGTCACCATGGGGCGCATGCACACCATCATGAATGACCAAGCTTGGCATCAGCTCACCACCTTCTCTATCACAAGCATGTCAAAGAGTTAGTCTCATCACAATGGGCCAAGTGTCAGTGATGTCTTGCATGGCTCGCTCAAGTCATTTTGTCTCACACGAGCACATGTGCATTGTAATGTAACATCTTGTCAAGTGGAAGTTCAAGTGTCGATAGTTGGATGTAACAGTCATAGAGTAGATGAAGAGTCATGAGGGTAGATGAACTATCACAAAGGGGAATTTCAAGGGTCACCCCACCCTTTGCTATAAATAGAACCTCATAACTCATTGTAAAGGCTTTTGGTCAGCCAAGCTTTCAATAGGACTATCTTAGAGAGAGCTTAGACAGTATTGTTACGAGCCTTGGCTTCTCCACTGCGCAAAGCTAGTACATCTCTTTGGAGGAGCAGGCAGTTGTGGCTGTAACATTCCATTGTCCGAACTAGTGGTTGGACATGGATTTATTGTATGACTGGAACTTACACTTCTTAATATAATAGAGCCAACATGTTTCATGCATATGTTGTATTGTATTATATGATATCTGGTTTACTCTAAATGATATATGTATTTTTTTTCTTATGTATGCATGTATGGACTATTCTGTATAAGTATGTATGAATCTTTCTGAAATGTGTTGTTGGTTTAACCATCACTTTGGATTTCTCACTAAGTTTCTTTCCAGCTTGTGATGCGTCTTTGCTCGTGTGTTCCCTTCTAGGCCGTGTACTATTACAGGTTTCCAAGGGGCGCACTCACTTCACCCTCAGTGTGTTAGAACCTCTCATGCACCTTCCTTGACTTACTGTGGCTGTCACACCCTTGCTACCAACAAGTACATCTTACTTGCCTCTATGCGAAATCGTGGTCAAGTAATTACCGTACGACCCATTTCTGGGACTCCTACACCAAATGGTCTGAGGTCTAATTGGGACTTCTTACCGGAGAGATCCCCTTACATGTTGGCGGGTCCAACACCATCAAAATTTTGGCACTAGAAGGAGGGCCAGATGACAAGTTGAGTCCTCACATCTGTTTTGAATCTCTACATATCTATCATGGCTAACTATAGAGTTTCTCTTCCGAAGTGTATGTCTTATGGAAGAGACTTCATAATCTCAGAAGAGCTCTCAGATAACTTGTCACATAAAATACACGATGGTGGAGGCCACGTAGCCTTGGTTAGGCACACGGTCGGTGTTGTAGGATCATGCGAAAGACATGGAATCTTTGAAGAATACATGACCTACGCGTTGTTCATCTACATGCTTCGAGGGAACCCAATGCACTGGTATGAACACTGTCTGAAAAATCTATTCATTATCTTGCTCATCTGGTCACAAAGATAGACTGTGTTTTCAATCACTTTAACCATAAAGCACTCGATCAAGAAATTCTGAAATTACGAAAAGCACCCGATGAATCCATTGATCAGTTTTACACATGCTTTTGTAATCTTGCATGCCAATTTCCCGAAGATGAAATGGATTTGGAATTTCTTTATGGAAGATTTGAGTATCTTCTTTGCATATCTGAACCCTGCTCAGCACACTTCGGTGATGGAGCTGCACAATCATAGGAAGGAACAGTTGTTGTCATAAGCGACTGTCCGCCTTCACCTCCTCAGACATCTCCACTACCACAGAGTGACGTGGGAGATCATGCACGCACATCTATTGAACTGTTACATCCTAACACCCCACCCGCTCTTGATATCTGTGCAAATTTGGCTTGCAAGCCTGTTGGTTTTCACGTGGATTTGTTCCCTCAACCTCCGTCCCTGTGTTCTATTGATCCTCCAGATTGTACTATCTTGTGTTCTTCCATTCCGAACTCCTCACCTGCTGTGAACAAGGATTGATTTGTCGACGGAGTTGGTGTTATGCATCCAACCTGCACCATCATTCATGGTGACTGTGTGCGGGAATCTAAAGAAGAACCCACGGTGAAGGATGACTCCCTTCTAGTCGAGCCTCATCCCCTTTATCCTGACATCCCTTGTGATTCTTCCACTGCTGATTTCACCTGTGAAAACCCATTTCCGGATGTTTCTACTTCCGATCATTCATAGGACATGTCAGATGTCAGTCTGTCATCAAAGTGTAGAGAGGACACATCTTCCTCCAAAAATCCATCCAATATGTCACCTATCATTTCTGAAAACACAAAGGGTGAACATCTTTGCTTCTCATCTACCCCTCTGTCCGATTCATCAAATCATGAGGATGCCGACAAACACCCTGAATTTTCTGATCTTGGTTGTCATGATCTCTCTACTTCTTCATCTGATCACAATGTTGATTTAATCATTGTTAATCCGTCTAAGACACTAGTCTACAATGATCTATTTATCAACGAAGTTAAAACCGCACAGACTGTTGAGGCAGTTCAGCCTGAGTTGATGGTTATGTCAGGCCCTCGCTGTCCTGAGGTTGGTTTCACTTTCGGTCAGGAAATTGTTGAAACACTCAAGCCTCCTCATCACTCTCTGCTTTTCATTGATGATCAACCAAACACCCATATTTTTCTTCCTCCACTCTAACTACACGATCCCATCGCTCATGCATTGGAGGAATCTTACACAACAAGTACACATGCACAACGTAAGTGGTCTACATTTCTCACATTTTCTTGCATGTCACAATTAAGAGAATGCATACACTCAACATCTGCATGCAGTGTAGCACAACACCATGGTAGCTCCATAAAGTGCATGTCATGCGCTTTCACTCGTCTTTGGTCTATGGTCGCTTGTAAGCTCAGAGTGTGTTTGTTTACATTGTTATATATTTCATGCTTGCTGGTTTGTGCAACTCCGATGTTCGCAGACCATTCCTTCACCAACATGAGTTAACCAATCCACTGGTGGCTACATTGGAAGTATCACTTCACGTGAGATGGCTCATGCACTGTTAGCTTAGGAGTAGGAGTAGTGTTTTCTTTTGAGTTGTTTACTTGCATGCGTGTTTGCGTCTTTCTTTATGTATTTGTTTGCTTACTTGCTTTGCTTCTACTTCTTGCTTTGCTTTTTGGTTTTTTTGCTTGTTATTGTCCATAGGTTAGTTTCGCATGGACCGTGTGCGACTCTTGAAACAAGTTGGGTAAAGTACGAGAGGACTTGTACAACTATCAACATTTGGTTATTTGTTGTTTGCTCTCTTATGTAAGAACTTGTTGTCTTCAATCCATGATACATCAATGGAAAATACGTACCGTTCGAAGTGAACCTTGGTGAAAACACAAAGATTGCGCGCTAACTAGTATCACCTACTCTAGTCAGTTGTTTTTGGGTTAACCATTGCCAGCTCAGTCAAGTAGAGTAAGGTGAAGGGGAAAAACTTAACAAGCACGTCAAAGGTATATAATAAACTACTTCTCTGAAGGAACAACCTCTTCTTCTCTCAATAAGTCAGGATCCCTCTTCCACCTTTGAAATGAATAATCGATATGCACAGTTATGATGATGAAATATGAAAAAATGGAAAAGTGAAAAAAGTTTGAAAAAAAATGAAAAATGAATAAGGCGAAAGAAGACAAAGGCTTCCTGCGCAGAGAGGTGATGCAAGTAACTTTGCCAAGGTACTGACCAGGCTCGATGGCAGCGGAGCCATGCTTATGTTCCTGCGTGACTCCGTCGAGGTACTATCCAGGCCTGCTGGTAGCAGAGCAACACTAGAGATGAAACTAAGACTCTGATGACTATACTGCATGTGCATCATATACTCCTCAAACCCAATCGAAACAACTGTGTTGGCTTGGTTTGGAATGTGTGTTGACTGACCAAGGGCTTGGCAAATGCTACATCTTACAATCAAGCAAGTGTGGAAACTGAACAATACTTCTAAAGGTGTTAGACTTGTTTTCATGAACAAGGTCCATTTAGAGAGATGGAGTTCTACTAGTGCATCGCCAAGTGTTGTAGCGGCTACAACCACCCTCCAAAATTTTTCCTTAGCTTCGTTTTGGAGCCTACCTACCAACCTTTCACAACAGCATGTCTTGTCTTGTCAAGTACATAAGCTTGAACGATTTTCTTGCATAATGACAACCTGTCCATCGAAGCTTGTTGCATCCCCCTCACAGGTTGTTTCACCAGACTTAGTCCAACTGCAGGTTGAGAAGCTCCCTCAAGAAATTGTGCAATTCTGGAGGGCAACCAACCTTCCCTCTAGAAATTGTGCAATTCTTTCTGGCAGCCTGCTGGGCTCTAGAATTGTGTAAATTTTCCTGTCACTGTCCACTGAGAAAATTGTGCAATTCCTCCCAACAGGGCTACTCAACCTAGAAATTGTGCAATTCTGGGCAGCAGTCAGCTGCTTTGCCCAAAAATTGCATAATCCCTCTAGGCAGCTAGCCCAACTCCCTCCCAGAAATGCACATTTTTTCCTCCCAGTTGAGAAGACTGTTGCATGTGCAGTTGAGTTGACCGGTTCCCTCCAGGACTGAGAAAAATTGTTTTACATGCATGGGTTTCTTGTTGGGTTGTGTTATATTCTTTCCATGACTAGCCCACGCAGGCAGCACCCCGGAAAATTTTGGTTTTGGATCCTATGTTAGGTTTGGCGGACCCACCTATGGTTTTGTGCATGATTTTCACACATGTTTTTTGGACGCAATGGTTTTTGGTCCATGGTATTGGATGCTTCGGCATGTATAAATATGTATTATAACATTGAAAGGAACATAATCAAAAATCAAGCTGGAAGTCCCGGTTTTGGGATCTAGTGGAAATCTCTGTGTATATGTGTTTTATGTGTTATGCTCTCACATTGTTTATTTTCTGTGTTTTAGAATTCGTATGCAGGTAATTTCTGTACGGGGTTAAAACCTACACTTCTCCCCCCAAGGAAACATGGAAAGACATTCCTTGTTTCAGGGATCTATTTTTAGCAGCTAGAGGTTACATGCAAATATCATTTCAGAAACCTCCCACTCGCTTTCCCTAGATTTGTGGCATGCACGTCACAACCTTGATTTGATCAAAACTCATAAATTGGATGCTGCAGAGCTCATTCCTCACATCGATTTTGTAGCTCTGACATCCCACATTGCATCTAGGAGTTGTTGGCACATTCATCTCAGATGTTTTTGGGTAAGCCCGCTTTTCATGTCTTGCATTGCGTTTCTGGCGCTTTTTGTGCTTTGCTTTGTATGAATGTTGTCTACTTGATTTTAGTGAGAACTTGCTGTCATTTTGATACATACTAGCTTGCACTAGCACCGTTTCAGTTTTTGTTAACATCTCATTATGATCGCATGCATGAAACTGTTTTTGCACGGATGGTCGCCATTGCGACGACTCACTTCACACACATGCATGCCTCCCCGTTTCCTGAATCTTGCACTTGCTATTGGCATGAATGATCATCCACTCTTGTTTGCACTCGTATCATCATGCATTCACACTTCTCATGTTTTCAGTCACCTGTCGATCGGACTGGGCTGCCTTGGCCCGGACCGTGCCTTGCCCGACTAGCACTACGCATTTATGGTAGCAAAGACTCTACCTTCCCTCCAGAAATTATGCAAGTCTAGCTAGGCACTGACCTCTAGGCATGCATTGCGCAATTCTTATAGGTAATGTCATGTGGCCCTAGAAACTGTACAATGCAGTTTGCTAGTTGCATGTCACTGCTGACTGAAATTACGCATTGCGTAGTTTCAGTTCTTAGCAGGCCAGGCTGGACTATGCATTGCATAGTTCCAGTAGTTAGTCATGCTACTGACTGCCTGAACTATGCCTTGTGTAGTTTTGGCATTTAGTCTTTCGACCTCCTAGCAGAAATTGTGCAACCTTCATGATCAGTCACACAGGTATGTTGCAAGTCAGTTCTCAAGTTTGTTTTGGTTTTCGACTGACAAATTTCTTGCCATGAGTGTTGCCATGTCTCTAGGTATCGCAGGTGTTCATTTGCCTCTCAGCCGCACAAGTACAATGGCCTTCAGGAGAGCAGAGTTAAAGCACATTGTTGAGAGCACAACAGGGTTTGCAACCAAGCAAGTTTCTATGAGCTTTCCTACCTGTGAAGACATCAAATTGTTCATAGATAAGGACATCAAGATATGATAACAGTAGTATCATAGCAAGAAGCACCATGAACAGAAGCTGAAAGAAGCACGCCGGATGCAACAAACGCAAGAGGAAGGTTGTTGACAACACAAAGGGAACAAAGTTGCAAGCTCAAGCAGATCCACTTGTGATGAAAGAAACTTTGGAGACTCAGGCTATGAGGTGACGACACGACATGAAGATCGCACGAAGACAAAGAATGGAACAGAGAAGGAGTTGCATGTGTTGAAGCAAAAAATCAAGGAAGAACAGTAGCTGCATAGATGAGAGAATGAGTTGCAGTAGGAACATGTACAACAGTGGGCGCAACATGCACTCATGGATGAAACTATGCTCATACAAGTTATAGATCCATCCCAATCGCTGGCATGGAGCAGACATGGTGAGCTGTGTTGTTGATCACATGCAAGGGAATTCAACAACGTGCATGTCATTGTGCACACGCATGTGACCTAACCCATTTGGAAAACTCACCAAAGCAAAGACAAGAAGCAAGTCTAACTGGTGCTGAACATGCAATTGAAAGTTGATGCTAATGACCACCAGCACACACTACAAGATCAACACGGACACTATGCATCAATGTATTTCTAGTTCGACTGCACCCAAGAAGACCATGTGCATGCTAGCAGACGAGTTGGATTTAGGAGCCACACTAATGCACCTGAATGCAATGGAGGCAAGAGTTCGCTTTAGCAAGATGTCACCATGGGGCGCATGCACACCATCACGGACGACCAAGCTTAGCATCAGCTCACCACCTTCACTATCACAAGCATGTCAAAGAGTTGGTCTCATCACAATGGATCAAGTGTCAGTGATGTCTTGCATGGCTTTCTAAAGCCATTTTGTCTCACATGAGCACATGTGCATTGTAATGTAACGTCTTGTCAAGTGGAAGTTCAAGTGTCGATAGTTACATGTAACAATCATAGAGTAGATGAAGAGTCATGAGGGTAGATAAACTGTGGCAAAGAATGTCAAGGGTCACCCCACCCTTTGCTATAAATAGAACCTAATAACTCATTATAAAGGCTTTTTGTCAGCCAAGCTTCCGATAGGACTATCTTAGAGAGAGCTTGGACATTATTATAATGAGCCTTGGCTTCTCCACTACATAGAGCTAGTACATCTCTTTGGAGGAGTAGGCGGTTGTGGCTGTAATGTTCCACTGTCAGAACTAGTGGTTGGACATGGATGTATTGTATGACTGGAACTTACACTACTTAATATAACAGAGCCAACATGTTTCATGCATATGTTGTATTGTATTCTAAGCTATCTCGTCTAATCTAAATGATATATGTATTTGTTTGCTTACGCATGCATGTATGGACTATTCTGTATAAGTATGTATGGATATTTCTGAAATGTGCTGTTGGTTTAACCATCACTTTGGATTGCTCACTAACTTGCTTTCCAACTTGTGATGCATTTTCGCTCGTGTGTTCCCTTCCAAGCCATGTACTATTACAGGTCTCCAAGGGGCGCACTTACTTCACCCTCAGTGTGTTAGAACCTCTCATGCACCTTCCTTGACTTACTGAATCTGTCACACTCTTGCTACCAACAGGGACATTTTACTTGCCTCTGTGCGAAATCGCGGTTAAGGCATTAACGTACGACCCACTGCTGGGACTCCTACACCAAACAATCTAAGGTCTAATTGGGACTTCTTACCAGGGAGATCCCCTTACATGTTGGCGGGTCTAACATCGTCAACATGTGGATACATGCTATATTTATGAACATGTACTTGACAAGTATATTAACTACTCTTTAGTTACAAGTGGATTTGTCAAAGGATTGGATTCCCTTGAGAGATGGCATGGATGCGTTCAGTTGCAAGCAATGTGCTTGGCACAACAAGATAAGGTAACTGATGTATTGTTTTGTTTATTTATGCATTAACAATTATGTGTTTATGGAAGTATGATGTAGGGAGTTTCATGGAAAGAGAGGTTGCCATGAAACCTTGAAGAAGGCTCGGGTTCAGTTTCCTTGGGAATGATGGGGATTGATTTGCAATTTTTTTTTTTTTTTTTTTTTTTTTTTTAGCGCATGGCCATGGCACTTTGTTTGCGGAGTCTTGTTGTTATTGTTTTTCATGGTTTTCTTCTTTTTGTTGTTTATGTTCTTGCCTTTTATGTTTTGAGTTCGGGAAATTGGTTGGGAAAGAGGAAAAGTTGATGGACCTCAGGGAGAGATGTGTGGTTCCCAGCAGGTAATGTAAGACACAGATGAAGTCGGTGTATGAGTAAGCGCAATAGAAGGTAAGACTATGACAACCATTTGGACTAGTTGGGTCCATTGTGGTAAACGGATGATGACATAACATTCATGGGAAAGGTAATCAAGAAAAGTTAAAATAAATGGATATGAGGTGTTAGATGCCTTAGCTATGTTTGAATTGTTGTTCTCAATATTGCACATGTGTTGCATGAATAAAGGAAGTTCTCTTAACCTTGACCTTATAATATTTGGAAATTTTGTTGTGATTATGATTATGTTGATGTTTATATATGTATACATGTAGGCATGTATGTATGTCATGTTTCACAGGGTGATCATGAATCATGATTATTTTATACTAATGTTTATATGTACATATGTATGTATGTATGACGTTGACTAATGAGATCATTATTATTTTATGATGTATGTATGTGTATATGTATCTATGTCACTGTCTGATAGGATCAACATGAATCATTCTTGTGGAGGAATGATTGCTTATGCAGGCAAATGACACAAAGAGGTTCTTGGTCTATGAGGAATTAAGTGGGAAGAGTAGTCATGACAAACATATGATGTCAGTATCATTTGAATATGAATTTATATTGCATGCTTGTATTATGCCTATGCTTATGTTATATTGATGGACACATCAGCAAAGTGAAAGCAGTGTGGTCTGTGGCATGCTGGGACAAGTATGGATAAGACACTGGAAGCAAGGTTTCTCGGTAAATAGTCAGTGTGGTTTAGGATGTGTGGTACCACTGTTGTGCATATTTCGTATGTGTTGTACTTGTTGCACCTGTGATGTTGTGTGGTGTATATTTAGTGTGTGTACATGTTGATTATGTAATATTATTTACATGGTGTGATACAGATAGTGTTGTATGAATGTTGCATATTCAGTGTTGGGTATAGATGGTGCTATGTACATGTTGGATATGCGGTATTGTGTACATAATGTACTGTGTGCATGATGGATATGGGGTGTTGTGTGCATATGGTGTTGTGCACATGTTGGATATGAAATGCTGTGTACAAATGATGTTATGTACATGTTGGAAATGCAGTGCTATGTAAAAGTCGTGTTGCATGCATGTTGTACATGTGGTGCTATGTACATATGGTGTGATGTGCATGATTGTACAAGTGGTGTCGTGTACATGTTGTACAAGTGGCGTTGTATGCAGGTGGTGATGTGTACATGTCTTGCATGTGGCGTGTACATGTGGTGGCACGTACATGTCATTCATGTGGTACTGTGTACATGTGGTATTGTGTACACGTTGTACAATGGTGCAGTGTACCTATGGCATTGAGTACACATTTTGCAGGTGGTGTCTTGTACATCTGATGTTGTGTACATATGCAAATGGTGCTTGGTACATGTGGTATTGGTGTACCTGTGGGATTGATTGCATGTCGTACATGTTGTGTAGCGAGCATGTAGTACTATGTATGTGCATTGTGTAGTCATGGTATCGTGACATATGCATTCATTGTGTTGCACTCTAGACACATATTTGTGTTATGTTGTACATCAGGTGTAGGGGCATGTATTGTGTTGTACACCAGATGTAGGTGTATGAGTTGTGTTATATACCAAGTGTACTTGTATGCGTTTTGTGGTGTCACACGGGTTGTGCAGATGAATGTCTCTTGATCTACATTGTGCAAGTATACGTATGCACACTGGGTGTATGTACATGTGTTTTATGTCAAGTATCGGTGCATGTATTGCTTGGTGTTGTATGGCATGTGTGATTGTATGTGTGTGATGTACAGTATGCACATGTGCACTTGGTTGAGGAGAAGGCACTAGGTGTTTGCTAGGTGTGGAAACCGATCCGGAGTGTGTACAAAATAAAGACAAAAGGTAGAAGTAATCGATGAAGGATAAGTATCAGTATTTTATTTCAACTTTATTATACATGTGGTTTATTATTATGGTCTATGATGATTACGGGTGATCTATGATTCTGGTTTATGATAGCTACATGTGATTTATGATTTTGATCTATGATGGTTATGTTTTGAGCTAACCTGATGTGATGTTTTTATACATGTTGATTTGGTTAAAGATGCTTGTTTGACTTGTTATGATAGGAAGTAAACACGATTGCAAGTGTACCTTATTGAGGAACTACCAATGAGGTATGATTTGAGGTTATTTTGATTTATTTGAATCTAATGGAAATTATGTGCTTGGAATAGGAATGCATGAACATGCCCAGTTGGGTGGTTGAAATCGACTGCAAGATTTGGTAGCAACAAAAAAAGAAATTGGAACATGCAACAGTATGCTAGTAAAATACTTTAGGAGCAGGGCCATTATGGGACATTAGTACCCAATAGTGTCCATTAATTTCCATGAGCATGCTATGACCGGTATGATGGTTTTGAGGAAGGTATATGCCTTGGTTTTTGTCTCTTCCATTGTGAGGAAGCCTTGCCAAGGGATGGACTGCTCGGGATGGGGGTGCTAGTGGAACTTGGAAGGTGAGTGACTGCACGGAAGGGGTTGACTAGATTGCTCGAGAGACTATATATTAGAGAAGGGAAGTTCGACGATGGCTTTTTTTTGGTCATTAGCATTGTCAGATAGAATCATATGTACATTGGGAATGCGCCTTGGAAAAATGAGTCGGTAATTGTTCACTGAGAGGACAAGTGGCACCGGATTGTAGCATTGGACATTAGATGCACCTTTGACTTTGATAATGGATTCTGGACTTCTTAGGAAAGAGGTGAATCCTGGTATTACTTTGAGGGTGGAGGTGTGAGCCTCTGGATTCCCTTGTTGCGGATACAGGCATCATATACTTGTATTTGCTGGTTGAGAAAATGTGCATAAGTATATATGTGTATATTATTGTAAATATTGTATCAAGCTAATTTATAAAGATCCATAGACATTATGGTTATTTGTTGGTTGAATCAAATGTGTATGTGTATATGTGGTTATTGTAAATACCGTAATGAGATATGTTATAAAGTTCCAGTAAACGATATGATTGTCATGTTTCAGTAGTGGTCATTGTAAATACTACAACGAGATATGTTATAAATATCCATGGGTAGTATGTCTTGTTTTCAACAGTGTTTTGGTTATAGGTGTCACTAAACACCGAGGATTGTGTCCCCCAAGGGGGAAGGCTCTGTAACAACCATGGTTAAGATCTCATCTAAAAATATATAAGGCCACGACAATGGGACACATATTCCAAGCTGAATGGTGGGTAAGAAATCCTAGGGGTGTTCATTTGGTTTTTTATGGCTAAGGAAATTGACAAAGGTAATGGCTAAGGCATTAAAGAGACAAAAATGTATTTTGGCATATTTATTTATTAAAATAAAGGAAATTAGGAGAAAAGGAAGGTGAAAGGTCACAGGTTGGATGTGAGGAGGAAAATGAAGGAAAATAATGGAAAATGATGAAAATAAAGGCCTCATTAATAAAAAGGCTTCTGAGGAACCACTGTCCTCCGATTGGTAGGCAAGTACACCTGATAGTTGTGAGGTGTATCAGTGTACCCCACAAATATCCCCAACTCTGTTGTTGGCTTAAGATTCTTCCGTGAATCCTTTGTCACATGGAAATATATCGATGAGCCAAAGGTCCTGAAGTGACCCACATTTGGTATCTTACCAGAGAAAGCTCCCTCTGGTGTCTTCATCTCGAGTATGCGATACAGGCTTCTATTCCTGCAAATAGAATGTTGTGTTGCATGCCTCAACCCACAAGTGAAGTGGTAGGCCTTGGTCATGCAACATTGACCGTGCTGCCCCTACAATAGTTCTGTTCTTCCTCTCGGCCACCCCATTCTGCTGTGGGTTATGAGGTGCTGTCAACTCTCGTTTAATTCCTTCCACTGCACAGAAGTCCTTAAACTCTTGAGAGACATATTCTCCACCGTTGTTGCTTCTCAAGGCCTGGATCTTATTCCTTGACTCTTTCTCGACCAAAGCTTTGAACTCACAAAACTTTTTGAATGTTTGGTCCTTCTTCTGCATGAAATAAATCCGGCATTTACAAGAATAGCCATCAATGAAAATCACATAATACCTTTTCTTCATTGTGGATGCCGTCGAGAATGGTCCACACAAATCAGTATGAACTTGCTCTAAGATAGCCTCTACTCAACTGTCTCGATCATGAAAGGAAGACTTGGTGTACTTTCCCAAGGTATAACCTTTGCATGTGTCAACTTGCTCAAGTTTACCTTTGGGAAGTCTTGTAGATATCTGCTACATTATCTTCAAAGCCCCATGATGCAAATGGCCCAACCGCCTGTGCCACAACTTGCCAATGTCTTGGTTTTGCACCAATTCTGCTTTCATACTCAATGCTGCACAATCA
>APFE030827649.1:1353-18356 GCA_000404065.3 Pinus taeda | reverse complement strand
CAATCTTATCTCCTTAATTTAAGGGATAAATCTTGCATGACTTCAGAAAGACTTCTAACTTGAATTTCTCCAAGTAATTAATTTAAAATAAATTAATTAATTATTTCCAAGTAGCTATTAAGACTAAATTCGATTTTAATTCACAATTTAATTCAAGGAAAAATGAAATTGGAATATTCTTGTTGCCATATTTCAACAACAAGTTCGAAATCTCTTGTAGCTAGGAAACATTGCATAGTCCTCTTGCAACTGGGAAAGAGTGCAAAGTCTGTTGCCAGGAAGACGAAATGAATGCAATATTGGGGAAGTCTAAGGAGAAAGGAAAAATCAAAATTTTGGTGCCTCTCTCTCTCTTTTGTGGTCTGGATTAGGTGATCGAAGTCTCCTAAGTTTCACTGTTGCCAGAATTTGCCTATTGCAGGACGTTGCTGCCTAGTCGAAGTTGCTGGAAGGGGTCAAAGATTTGGGAAGTTGACTTGGTGTGGAGGGAAAATCTGGTCTTGGTCTAGGGTGAAGAGTCTCAAAGACTACTATTGCAAGGAATAATTATCTTGACTGGCTTTTCCCCTCGAGGGGGGTTTTGCCCTGACATGTGCCTATATCTTGTGTCTCTTGTTTTGTGATCTTCATACACACATAATATGGTAATTTCTTGATGAAAGATAAGATAATAAAGAAGTAAAAGAAGCCAACATGCTCACAAGTAATTATCAAGAAAGGAAAATCAAACCCTAATATAATTACTTTGATTTTCCAACATTACAGATCTTGAACGAGTGTGGTTTCCTTGAATAATAGTGATGAGCCAACATGTGTTTGCATATAGGGGCCAATGATGGTTGTCTCCACTGTTAATTTGACAAATGAGTTATGATATGTTTTCCCATTGTTAAAAAAAGAACAAAAAAACAAACAAACAAACAAATATGTGTTATTATAAGCATATTTATTTTATTTTTTATTTTTAACATGATGATATTATCAATATTGTTTAATTATTTTTAGTCTCAACAATATATTATTATCAAGATTGTATCTCAAATGCTTGTTTCTTGAGATAGTTTATTTTCCCCATGAATATTTCACACCATCAACCCCTCTCCATAAAGTTTGAACCTGAAACCCAAAGAAGACTAAACCTCACACAAATAAATTAACTTACAAGTCATGAATTAAGTACCTTTAACAATGTATATAAGAAACATATTAAAATAAAACACCTTAAAGACTAAATATATATAACATCATGTATAAATAACATCTTAAAAGAAAATAAACTTAGTCCTTAATTTATTTATTTTTGTAAGCTTGGTAGGACTACATCTTCATTATGTCCACCTTCTCACCCTGATTGGTGGGGATAGCACAAGAATTGAACCCAAGACTTCCAGTTCAGTGAAACTTCATTTCCACGGCCATTGCTAATTGAGCTACCCAAAGTGGACAATCCTTAACTTTCTTTGAATTATACTTATTATAATTATTTGAAAAAAGATATACATACCATTTCTTATATGTTATTTCATTTTATATTTTTTATTAAACAATTATAACATTATTATTTTATTAATGTATATATTATATTTATGTTAAAATTTATATATTAATAGGGGTGGCAGGAGGGGGAGGGATTCTCATTAATCCCAAAGAAAATCATGAAATTAAGTATTGCCAGGGTTTTGGAAGAAGGTCTATGGACTCTTATTCAGACTTCAACTAGCCAAAGAAAAAGTCATCCAATCAATTTTTATTATTGGTGACTCCCTAATCACCATTCAACACCTCTAAAATGGATTTGTCCCAAAGAACAATAGCTTAAGAATTCTCTTTATAGAATCATAAGGTTATTGGACTTCTTCTCCCATAAAGGCTTTTCCCACATCCTAAGAGGCATTAATGGACAAGAAAATTCCCACACCAATCAAGCCTATACCCTTAGAGTTGGGCAAACTCTGGTTAATGGTGTGTTAGGATGGACACAAATTCCTTAACAATATATCCCTTCCCCATGATTGGAATTATGGAAAATGGATATATTAGGAGCAAAAAAGTTTGGAATTTGGACAACCAAGGTCAATGCAATCATTATAATTGAAGCATCTACATAAAAATAAAAGAAACCTTCTTGATTATCATCGAATTCTCCATGCTATATCTCCCTCCCATCAAAAACTACGTCAGCAGATATGAGGTGTCAATTAATGCCTTTGCATGGAATGATGTCGAACATGTTAGTAAGGCCAGGCTAGTTCATGTGGGTATCGACATCCTGACAGAGGCTTTCCAAAGTCGCTCTGATCCACCATCCATGAATTTAATTGAAGCAAGCTTGAGCAAGACTATGAATTTAATGGGCGATGAGATAGTTGGAATGTGCAAGTTCAAGGGATTGTGATCAATGGCAATAAATCACCACCAGAACATGGTTGTTGTAGTATGGAGGAAACATGGGTGTTTTTTCTCACTTACCCATTTGGTTGAAGCGTCTTAAGCTTTGGGCTCCTCTAGCCATAACAATGCAAGATATAATTGTGGTGGATAAAATTTTCACTCATCGCTCTCTTGGCCTAGTGCTTACAATTGATAAGGTCAATCCCACCCTTGGAGTGGCGTCAATTGCCAACCTGTGGCAGGTAAGCATTGCAAGTATTATTTGTCCTCCATTTTTCTTCCCGTTTCTCTCGCACACGAAGTATGTTTCTGCGAATTGGAGGAATTCTTGCTAGAACCATTCCTTCTATTCAATTCCCCTATGTCCCTGTATTTCCCCTATCCCCTCTTCCTTATTTGTAAGGGGTGGCCTTTTCTCTACATGTTTTTTCTTGCTAAAGAGTGGTCATGCCCATGAATTACCACAATTTGTTTTCCTTTCCCCATTTCCTTTGGGCCTATGCTCTCTTGAACCAACATCAGAATTGTAGCCTGCCTCCCCCAATCTCCTTTGTCCTACCTCTCTTCAGAGGGAAAATGGAAAAAAATCCCCCTGTAACTTATGTCCTCATTCATTGGAATAGTAGAATTGGGATCACATGGACATCTTCCAGACACTCCAACAACATTCCCAAACGATCATGTTTCTTCTAGAAGAAATGCAGGTCGTTAAAGTAAGATTGAACAAGAAGGATGATGAGATAGACGTTATTCATCAGTAAATAGCAGATATTCACCTTTAGGAACATAACAAGGAGTAGGTTAGTTTTGTCAGCAGTGGAAATGGAAGTAACTCGACAAATTGACAAATAGACCTGAACACCCCTCCTGGAGACAATCTCCCCCCTGATTTCTAGTGTCATATTGTAAAGTTATATTTTTGTCATGACAATTTTGCAAACTCTATTACAGTTCTTCCATAGAAAGGGACCGATAGACCTATATGTAGTTCTTCTCTTTCTCTCTTTTGAAAAATGTCTGCAAGTTGATAAATATGCAATTTTCTGGGTTTCTTTTCGTTGCGAACCGACACAAGCTATATATAAATCTACTCATCCTTGTTATATATATATATATATAATATATATATATATATATATTTTATATATATATATATATATATTATTATTATGTATAAAATATGAATTTTTAAATATATAATGATAATGCATTATTAAACTTAAATATGTGTTCAAGTTTGTGACTATTAAAAACTCGCAACCCTCTTATCTATGTATATAATTAGTGCAACTATGTAAATTAATAGTTGTAACACTTATTAAGCATTAAACGCTCATCTTTATGATATATCTCACATTACCAAGAATTAAATTCATTCAAAAATTTAACTAAATTATAACTTCTTTTATTATTATTATTATTAAAACAATTAATATATGAGTTAAACATATATATACATTTTAAAAATATGCAACCAAATTTTAAACCATGGAGATTTACCTCACTTTATCATAGAGATTTTTAATCTATAAATAGAATTTGTGATAATACTGTGTTTCCTAATGTCACATACCCAAAAAACCATAACTCATCTTCATATGACACATTCATATAACATTTTTCTTAATTGATCAGTTTAATTAAAAGTGAAAAAATTGCATAACTACTTTTAAGATAAATTTAAACCTTTGATTTGGAACTACTCTTGAGAATATTTTAAAATATTATGGTAAGGTTAAATCTCCACCATCCACCTTATAATTATTGATAATTAAATTTAAGTTTTGAAAGCTCTATTGTAAAATAGACATGGCTATGGACATAATTATCAAAGGTCTTTTCAATCTCAATTTAATGATGCATTATGATGTCTCCCCGATAGGGGTGGATGAATAGTTGGCAAATGAGGTTGAGGGGGCCGAAACCCCACTTACTCTCAAGGTTATTAAAGAGGGGGTGGCATGGAATTTCCCCTCCATGCATAAAGCGTGTGATGGGCATTTTACTTGGATGGATGGCTTGTTGTGTTCTAGACTCTTCATTCATAATGTATTTGTTGCGATGCAAGCTCTTGTGCAATGTGAGCAACATCCTCCCAATGTAGGTGGGATTAACATACCCCCTTGAGAGTTTGGTTTTTTGGAATTGTGTTGTTGAGCGACTAAAGTTTCGGGTGGTAGATTGGGAATTTTCATATTAGAATTGGAATGTTGAAATTTATATTAAGTTCATTGCCTACAATGGCTATAACTTTTTGTTTCTCTAGGCACAAGGAAATGGTGGTTTCCTCATTAGAGATGTGGGAAATGCCAAGTTTATTGGCTTGAGGATGGTACATGGCAATTGGGTGGATTATGTGAATGGTTAGAGAAACCCTATGGCACAAAACTTTAGCACTGGTATTCAGAGGCAGTTGGCTTTAGTTCCTCCCCATGGACATAGTAAGGTAATTTTGTTACCCTCGCTCCCACTATTTTTCTTTTTAGTTCAAGGTTGCTACTGGTGTGTTTTGGGTCTATTCTTCAGTTTTTGGTAGGGAATGTGGACACTTTGTTTCTCTTGAGCCTAGGGGTTCTATTATTTTGGGACTTGGCATCTCCACATGGGTAGAAAGGTGTTCAGAAAATTGATTAATGAACAATTTTGATATAGGTCTTTATGTTTACATCCCTCTTTGCTTCTATGTGATTCAGTGGTTTGTGTAGCTTGAGGGAGAGTGGATTTTTGGTTTGGAGAAGGTGTTGAGAGAGTAGAATTTTCCATTATTCTACACCCCTTGTATGCTTTTAAGGGGATGTTCTTTGTTTGGTATCCATGGAATTAGTTTTGTTGTCACCTCTAGTGTTGTGGGGCATTATTGTTGGCTGGGATCGGTATGTCGCATCAACGCAGGAGCAGTCCTTGTGGGGCTAGAAGACTTGGCCAACATAGCCAATCACTTGTTGAGATACAAGCCCAAGAGGTGGCGTATGCATATCATTTAGTGACATCGCCAAGTACACAGGAAGAGATTCAGTGATTAGATAGATATGTCCGTTAATATAGACAAGCCTTTTCAGATTCCAAACTTTTGGATGAGGTTGCTCATGAGATTCCTAACCTTAGCCATAGCAGGGGAAGGAGAAACCAAAAAATGCATGCCATTACTCTCCACTTGCAGCTAAATACTCTATTATGGAGAGTCCTAAAAGAGAATCATGGGGACAAGAATTGTACCATTTCATTTATGAATGACATTCAACGAAACTAATGGAAATTGCAAGATTGTCTTGACAGGATGTAAGCTTGGTTAGCTCATATGGAGAAATACATTCAATGTGAATCCAAGCTTCCATTGCCTCTAGGTATGAGTAGAAAGAATCGGTTCTTGTGACATCTTCAGACTCCTAAGATGGTTATCTGCTTCGGCTTGCTTGTAATTGTTTTTATCAGATTTCTAGTTGTATGGTGTCTTACATATTGCTGCTACTCTTGGTTTTTTGTAGAAACTTGGCTTTATCATATACTAGCCAACAAATCTAGACATATTTAGGTTGGTATAATTTTGTAAAAGGGCTATTAGTGACGTAACATGTTTCTCGATGAAGTAATATTAATTTACAAAAAATATGATGCATTGTAATGTCTCTGCTCCATTATAACATGTGCATGTCTATTTGGGATAGATAATTGTCATCCCATTTGTTTAATAGCTCATTAATGTAGAACCAAGTAAATCCTAGAGTTGAGTGGGATGAGAATGATGGCAGAAAAGCCAGACCAGGGGGGTATCAGTGGGAAGGAATATGTGCTACAGGGAGGGTTGTACGCTTGGCAACAGGTAGCAGCACCCAGCCAGCGCATGGGTCGTACTTGTCAACATAGAAGGTAGCCTAGGGAATGATGTAGATAGGGATTAATGTTATAGAGTAGGGTTGTTTCAAGTGAGGGGTTTACAATTTTTTGTTACTATTTTCTCTCGCATTCCTCCCTCAGCTGTATGTGCCTGTCGAAGGAGGTAAACAACAATTTAAATTTATTATATAATTTTTTATTTTTATTTTTATTTTTATTTTTTATTTATTTATTTATTTATTTATTTTAATGGTGGAGTTTTTATCCTACAGACAGGCACAGGAGGAATGGTTAACCACCGAGATTGTGTCGACTTGGAGCTCGAACCGGAGGATATTTTGTCGATTTGGGGGTTGGAGCTTACTTAGTAGAATTTAGCGAAGGTCATTCACCTAGGTAGGTCACCAACAAGGAAACAGAGAGGAACGATGGTTCCTTGGAGCCAAGATGGCGAATTAGGGTTTTTGGAAGATGGTATGCACAGTGATTCAAAGGCAAGGGTCTGGTGTTCTGACAAGAAATTCCATGAGAGTCGAGAGACAACGGTGCTTGCAAAGATATGTGAAGCAGATGCGACGACAGAAAACTGGGTAAGCCTAAAAAACCCTGGTTATTTTCATGCATCGGGTTTGTTCTTTGGAGGGCTAGGAGATATTATCATCAGTAGCAGCTTTAGGGGAAATGAGGGGTTAAAATCATGCCTGGTAGAGGAATTGGTATAGTTGGACATTGTTAGGGGGAAAATGTGAGATAATACCTTTTCATGCAAGAGCCCTTTGGACCAGAAGACTGGAGAGTCCTTTAACTTCCTTGAAAACTCCATCCCAGAGGAATTGACAGGAGAAGTCTCACTAGAGGGTTTTAGGGCCCATTTTTAAGACATAACCAAAGTGTCGATGGAATTCAGAGGAAAAAATAGAGGAGGTAGTCCTGCACCCAGACTGTTGGTGCATGTAGAAGAAGGGTTCCAGGGTTATGTGCTCCAGGAAACAGGGGGTCAGATCCTTAATTTTGGAGAGGGGGGCAAATCGTATAAGCTGGGGGTATCAATAATTGGAACTGTATAGTGGAGACGTAGTTAGGGCCACTCTCCAAAGAAGGAATCAATGAGAGGGAGGATCAGCTGAAGGTAGGGGAAGCAGGTAGGAATAGGAATATAGGGGTGAAGAGGAAGAAAGGGAAGTTAATCAAGAAATATGGTATGTCTAAATTTGGTTCTTGGAGTCGACATTTAGATTGATAGGCATGGAAGCTGCAAAAATAAGTTTGGTTGGGAGAGCGAAGGGGAAGAAATACTATGCAAACTACATATCAGAGTGGATATCAAAAGCATGGAGGGAGGCCCCATATCAACAAGTCAAAGTGATCACATTGGCCATGGGCTAGTTTATGATCAAATTCAACAAAGGAGAAACCCTAGAATGCGTAATGAGGTGAAATTGGTTCTTTGGGAGAGTGCCAATCTTGTTCAAAAGGTGGAATACTCTCTTTGATGCCTAGAGAGAAAAGGTGGCTGAGATTCCGGTTTGGGTTCGTCTTCCAGAACTCTCTCCGCATTTTTGGACGGAGGAGGTGTTTAGAGCTATTGGAAATACTTTGGGAATTTTCAGGGAAACAAGGGACATGATTTTAGCTCGCATCTTGGTGAGGCTAGATCCACGAGAGGGATTGGCTGAGGAAATTCATCTACAATACCAATATTGTTCCTACACCCAAATCATTGATTATGAACAACTCCCTTTCCGTTGTCATAGGTGCCATAAATATGTCCATCTAGCATGGGACTGCCCTCTAGGGATCAGAAGGAGAAGAAGACACAGAGGAGAAGCAGGAAATGCAGAACTCCCTCAGGCTGAAGAGGAGGAATTGGCAAAAGCAAAGGAATTGGGGAATCAACAAGAAGGTGAACAAGAGCCTATGGAAATTCAGAAATACCAGGACAAGTAGATGGAGAATGTGGTCATGCAAGAGGAGGATTAACCTTAGGAGATTAGTCGCAAAGACCTAGAGGTGAGAGGTCCTACCATCCCTGTGCCGCAACTGGCGGGTAATGTCTCTACTCCCCTTTCCTCTATTCATGAATCCTGTCAATCTTTTCTCAATTCGCTCTCGAGGCCTGGTCCTTCTAGGCCTGTTACTCTGGGAAATTTGCTTGTTGATTATGTCTCTATTTCCCTGGATAATATCATTACATTAATCCCGACTATTCATTTGGTCCAAACCCAACTTTTTGACCATGCGAGCTCATCCTCTATTGAGAAAATTGTTGAGAAATTCTTTTATAACCTTCACCCACGAGACAAGAAGGATATCCCTCAGGGAGTGTGGGCAAGATGGGTTACCCTCAGACTCTGGTTGTACAATGAAAGACCAGAGGAAGAAAGTCCAACCTCTTAAAGGCTCAACAAAGAGAAAAAATTGGCATAGTTGATGGGAAACAATTATCTTTACAAGGAGCGCTTACATCAGTGCATACCCTAGCCAAAGTGACTAAATGATTGTGTTGTTCCTCAACTGCCGAGGTTTTGCTGGTACCTCCAAAAAAATTGCACTTAAAACTTTGTTCCTTAATTACTGTCCTGATGTTATTATGCTCCAAGAAACACTGGGAACTGGAGATGATGTTAAAGTATCTCTTAATAAAATGTTACCAGGATGGACATTTATGACTGTTGATGCCAAAGGAAGATCTGGGGTGTTGGCTCTGGGAGTCAAAGACTACAATGTGAAGTTACTAAACTCTTGGGGATCATATCTGGTGTTGGGGGCTGAGGTCTATTCATAGGAACTCTTCTCAGATTTGTTACTTTAAATATCTATGGGCCTTGTCAGGATAGGGTTTTATTATGGAATAACTTGTTTCCAAAACATTTATCATTAACCTTAATTTGGTTGTGCGGGGGGATATGAACTTTTCGTTGGGTTTGTCGGAGACCTGGGGTCCTACAGCCCAAGTTGATCCCTTGGCTGAATTCTTTTTAAATAAGATTTTCTCTAGCAAGTTCATTGATATAAACTTGCTGATATCCAGACCTACTTGGAGGAATAGGCAAGTGGGGGAGGCTAGGGTAGCAAAGATATTGACCATTTTCTCCTAAAAGAGGAAACTTGGATCACCTCCCTATCCTGCTGGAAATGAAAGGACCTAATCAAAAGTCGGGGTCTCCCTTCAAATTCAATCTGACTTAGATCAAAGAGACATCATACAACAACCTTGTAAAAGATACTTGGAGGCCTTTGGCCGGTGATCAGGGGATGACGCTAGTCCAATTGTTTATGGAAAATTTAAAGAGAATGAAGAAGAAAATGATAGAATGGGCAAAGGCCAAAAATATTAGGATGAATATGAATTAAGAAGGATAGGGGAGGAACTAGACCTTTTGGAAAGTCTGGAAATGGATGGATACAAGGCAGAAGAAAAAAGGGAAAAGATCAAACAATTGGAGACATAAAGAAGGAAAATCCTAAATTATATGGAAGAACAACGAAGGCTAAAAAGCAGAGCAATTTGGCTTGCAGCAGAGGATGAAAATTAAAAATTATTTCATAATTGTGCTAAAGGAAGGAAAAACACAAACATAATTTGGGGGTTAAAAATGACAAAAGGGGGCATAGCAAACTCTTTTTCTCACCTAGCCACTATGGGAAGGAACCAATTTAAAAATTTATTCAAAGCTCAAGATGTGGTCTCAATTGCAGAGGTGATTTAGTTTGCCCAACACTTTCCTCGTTATCTGGAGGAGGTGGAAAATGATCTACTTTTGGCTCCTATGTCAAAAGGGGAGGTAGAAGGGGTTATAAAGCTATGTAGAGAGATAAGAGCTTAGGTCCTGATAGTTGGACAGTGGAATTCTTCCAACACTTTTTTGATCTTATTGGGGATGAACTTACTGGGGTGGTGGAGGAATCCTGGGATAAAGGATCGGTTTATAAACCCTTCAACTCTACTTTCCTGACCTTAATTCCTAAAATGGAGGATCCCTAATATTTTGAGGAATTTAGGCCTATCTCTCTTTGTAATTGCATTTATAAAATTATAGCCAAAGTTATTGTAGTCCGTCTGAAACATATCCTCTCAAGCAACATTTCTAAGGAACAATTTGGGTTCGTAGATGGAAGGCATATTCATGAAGAAATCGGGGTGGCTCAGGAGACACTGCATAATATCAAGTGGAGTAGGAAAAAAGGGGTGATGGCAAATATTGATCTGTCTAAATCATATGTTAGAATCAACTGGCTTTATATGCATATGCTAATGACCCACCTGGGATTCAACATTGGTTTTATAAAATGGGTGATGGGATGTATATCAAATGTCAGCTTCATTTTCTTGATCAACAGGGAAACTTCCTCTTTCTTTCATAGCCAAAGAGGTATTTGACAGGGATGTCCATTGTCCCCCTTCCTTTTCTTATTAGCGGCAAAAGGCCTTAGTCAGTTGATCCTGGTTGGGAAGAGAAGAGGAGACCTAAAAGGTATCGAAGTTGCTATAAATATGTATATCACCCACTTGTTGTTTGTAGATGATATATTGTTATTCAGTGATGGAAGCAGAAGTGACATCTAGCACATAAAAGTTACCCTTGATTTGTTCCTAGCAACAACAGGAATGTGCATTAATTCTCAAAAATCATCTCTGATCCTCGAAAGGTCTCTTAGGGATTGAAACCACCAAGGTTACCTTGACTCTTCCATTTGAAGCTAAGTCGATGAAGGATAGTTTTAAGTATCTGGGATTCCACCTTAAACCATACACTTATAAGAAACAAGATTGGTACTAGCTCTTGGCAAAAATCGAAAATCATATAAAACATTGGAGTTATAAATGGTTGTCAAGTGTAGGAAGACTAGTTTTGATTAAATCGGTCCTTGTTGCAATTCTTGTATACTGGATGACATTTACATGGGTTCCAAAAGGAATACTTTCACGAATTAGGAAAGTGTGTAGCCGTTTCCTATGGGCTGGAAGAAAGGAGGACTCAGTGCTGCCATGGGTAGCCTGGGACAAAGTCGCTAGACCAAAGGAATGGGGTGGATGGGGCATAAAAGACCTATAAAATTTTGCATCCTCACTAGAAGAAAAATCAAGGTGGAGACTAATAACAATGGAGAATCTGTGGATAGTTATCAAAAGGAAATACATAGACATGACTCCCATGGATGAATGGATACGAAGTCTTCACAAGAACTCCCTGCGTGTTTTAGTTGTATGGAAGGTGAATTTGGACTCTTTCGATATTATAGAAGATGGATTGGCCTGATACATTGGCAATGGGGAGAAGCTCAGAATAGGCATAGATCCATGAGTGGGATGCAATGAGGGTTTTTCGCTCTCAAGGGAGGTCATGAATTGCTTATTTTCCTAAGGTTTATATTTCTTGCACCAAATTGCGAGGGAAGATCTGTCAGCAATATGGCATCACGGATGGAAATGAGCAAAGGACTTGTAGATGGAACCCCAATGGGAAGAGGAATGGAAAAAATATATCAGAGAAATTTAGAGAACAAATGTTCAATTAAGGGATTGGTCGGACGTGTTTAGATGGGTACATGCTCCTACAGGAAAATACTCTCCAAAGTTTGGTTACAACTACCTTATGGTAAGAAGGGCTTGGGGAGTACAGGAATGGTGGTGTAAGCCACTTTGGAATCTAAAAAGTCCTGCAAAATCAAGACTCTTCTTTTGGTGTATCCTAAGAAACAAAATCCCTACATGGGATAACCTTCAGAAGAGAAACAAAATGGGTCCAGGATGGTGTACTCTCTGCAAAAGTGAGGAAGAATCAGTCCAACACTTCTTTTTTAAAGTACCCATTCAGTATTAAGACATGGGAAGAAACATTGAGACTCTTGGGGAAAGCCCAACTTTGGAATGGGGAAAATATATGCGATGCCTGGCAAAGATGGTGGAGGGATGTCCCAGAGGAAAACATGAAAAACCTCCCTCTAATAATCTCGTGGGGCATTTGGCTGGCTCGAAACAGATGCATTTTTTAGGATTTGGTCCCTTCTCATTCTCATATTTGTTGTATAAAGTGCCTCGATTTATGCTTTTATACCTCTACCAAACCCCGTCAAGACGCTTAAGTACATTAGAGAAGAATATATCATAGGTGACATTCCATGGGCTTACTTTGATGGTGCATCCGATTCACAGGACAATTGTGGGTCGGGTTTTGTCATATATGTCAACAACCAAAAAATTCTTAAAGCTTCAATGGGCCTTGACTTAGGATCAAATAATTTTCTGAACTATAACCTCTGAAAATTTTACTATGTTGTCTTATTCACATGAGGATGGATTGATTCAAATATTTGGAGACTCACAAAATGTTATAAAATGGTTTAATGAAGAACAAAGATGTCCAAATTATATTTTGATTCTATTACTTGAAGAAACTTTACATTTGAAACAACATTTTGATTACCTAGCTACCTGTCACATTTACAAGGAGCATAACATTCATGCAAATCTCCTTTCTAAGGAGGGTCTACAACATGCTATGGGCTCTTGGCGCACAATAGAATTCGAAGAAGACATGATCCGTGTGTCGGATCAACAACCGTTTATCTCTTGATGGAAGGGATGTCCATCAAAAAGTCTTTTTGATTCAATTATGTTAGATACTTTTTTGATGTTGTTAGTTTATAGTTGACATAAACTTTACATGATGTTTCCAGTTATATCATTTTTGTATATTTTGAACAATATCTAGTTACCAAAGGGTCGTTTTCCTCACTAATGGGGAGGCCCGTGATCTAGATATGACTCTTTTTAACCTTTTGGGTGTGAGTAGTTTCCACTTCTATGATCAACCCAGAGATGGATTATTATATGTTACTTATGGACATACAGTGTTTTGAATGCTTAACTGCATCTACAAATGTAACTTTTATTGCCTTAATAGAACCAACCTAGAATTAAAGCTGCTCCATATCCAACTATCCTTCCACCCTTATAAACTAAAATAAATTTACGCGATCTTACCTTACACACAATTATGTAAATTTTACAAACTTCAAAAATTTGAAATGAAAACCATAAAATAATATAATATAAAACATGAATTACTTAAATTATTATATAAATTAAATACCATATTTAAATATAAATACATAGTATAGTTGTAAGTGCCACTTGAAATTACAGTATAATTTAGATTTTATAGTTTTCAATTAATTTGTTTTATTTTAGAAATGTATTTAAAAAAAATTAATGACTTTAATTTCTTTAACAAATTAGAAAATTAAAATACAATTTAATTTTTTTCAACAAATATTTAATTTAGCATTTGAAAATTATTTAATTTAGCAATTAATTGTAAATCAAACTATTTTGTTTAAAAAGGATGACGATATAAACTTCAGAGCGGAAATTAGGATTCGGGCCATAATGGAGGTGGAGGAAAAGCTATCGCGGGGGTCATACGAAACAATTGGATCTGTTGGTGTATCAAATGAACATCCCTTCTGACTTGTTCCCGATGATCGATCCATTGACACTGTGAAATCCTTCGTCGTTTCATCCATCTCGTTACTGTAAAGCCAAGCTTGTGAGGGTGGCAGAATCTGTACAAACCCTCCTATTTGGCCGAGATGTATACTGGCTCCAGGTTTTGAGTTTGCAGCAAGGAGATCTGATAGGCATATGGGAATTTGTTAAGATGGACGGGATGTTGATGAGCGTGTAGATCGAAGCACAGTGGGAGCTAATTTTTTACTATAATACAGATTTAATATGAGCTTAGAGGGATCCAATTTAACATGAATCTAGAGGGATTTAATTTTTCACGTGCAATTTTTTTTAATTTTTATTTTAGCAAACATGAGTAAAATTTTAACTTTAATGATGAATATCTTTACACATCATATTATGCTGTAAAATGAGCCTCTCGACTCAATAACTACTTTTGCTCTCACTCCATGCATAGAGAATGCGACCAGAATTCTTAATAACCCTTAGGTGTGTGGTGTGTGGAAAGAGTTTCTTGTCATGGCAACACTGGTACATGATATTTAATACGATTTCTTTGATCCCACGAAGAGAAAAATGATTTGGGTTATCTGGGGCTTACCTTGGAATTATGGACCAGGGAGGCACTAGTTATGATCAAGAATTTGATGGGTAAATTTATATATATGGAGGATCGAAATTTAATTGATCTGGATAAATGGATTGCTTGTATTTTGGAGGTGGATTATTCGTGTGGTCTTCCTGTGGATTTAAATTTAAAATGGAGTGAATTGTATATGCATTAACGTATGGATTATTAGGTTTAAAATAGAGTGAATTGTATATGCATCAACGTATGGATTATTAGGGGATCCCATTCTAGTGCTTGGGGTGCCATAGGACGGGTCACCTGATTTCCAATTTCCATCGGAGGTATGGGGTTTCAATGTGGATTCAAGGGTCGACGGATGGTTCACATTTGGAGTGGCAGATTGATACCTCATATTCAGATGCACTTTTGGATGGTGGCCCTGTTATGGTACATTCAGTCTCTCTAGGTATTGATCAACGTTTCAGTGTTGATTTATCCATTGTTGTTGTTCATGATGTCAGTTTTGTTGATGCAGGAAAAATGTATCTGATGGTAATGTGGGGTATACATTCGATGTTCAATTATCTCTTTTTATGAATCCTGCTATTCGGGTGGGTAATTCGGGTGTGTCAGCGATATTTAAATCTTCTCCAAAATGAGAATTTGTTCCTCTATTAATGACTCTTCGGTTTCTAAGTTATCATTGATGGGCTCGGACCCTATCAATTTGGGGAGGAATTTTATTCATCCCACAGATCCACTCTCTCTCGTTATTAGATTTGGATCTTTCTCGGGAGAATTTTTCCCTTCAAATTTCACTGGCATCGAAATTGCTTTCTTGAGACTTAATCCAGCTTTGGATATCAAGCTATTGTCTATACACTTGAAAATTAATTCCTTGGATCTCCCCTCTATGAGTCTTGATTCTATGAGGAATGTTACTATCCGGCAAAAGCAGAGGGGTAGACATAAATTGGCCTTGTTGTTTTGGGCAAATTTAGTGTTTCTTCAAACGCCTAACCCTCTAGACCCAGTGGTTAGTCTAGAAACAATAGACAAAGTAATTCGTCACTTTTCCTATAGTTAACAGATAAGAGAAAGAAGAACAAAGGTACCAACCTATAACTTTCGCTCGATCCTTTTCTCATTTGACCAATTTCGCCACTCCTTTCCATACTTAACTCACTCGGAAAGTACCTGCACACAAGCCGAGACGGAAACCCATCAAAGCATATAATAATGATGATCTGTTAACTAAACATATCATAGAATCCAGAGTACGATATACATCATATAAACACATGAATGGGAAAAGCTTAGAATTCTTTATTGATAGAAGGAAAGATTACAACCCATGTAGATGCATGCTCGAATCAGTGTCATCCTTCCAACTTCAAACCCTTCTCTCCTCATGAAGCAACATTTCGACATCATTACAATACTCTTACTAATCTGATTCAAACAACATTTCCTTAGCTCAAGAAATTTCAACCTAGACCAGCCTTTGAATGCTTGGTCAATTTATAGCTGAATGGAGGAGGTTAAGCCATTAATGGCCCTCATGAATGCTTTGCCAAAATAGGGAAGTGGTTCCATGGAGGAAGGGATAATGGATTAATGTTCATTCATCTTCTTCCTCATCCAAAAGTGAGCTCAATCCATCTGGAAACTTCCAGAAGCATCCACTGGATGAGGAATCCAATGGATTCATTTCAAAAATTCAATGCATCTCGCTCAGTGTAGGTGAAACAAAGGCCAACTGCGCTGCAGTGCACCTAGACAGTGCAATTCCTGGATTGCAATGCAGCCTGATAAAGGGCCACCTGCGCTCATCTCTCTAGAGGCATTTTTTGGATGAATGGTGGCATGAAACTCTTGGGAGGCAAGCATGATGTAGGTTAACTTCATTAGGGAATGAAAACAACTGAATTAGGGGTTGATGGACCCTAATAATACGGATCTGGAAGCTGGGGTTGATGTGCCCAAATTGACCTGTAACACTTGCCTGAGGAGCCAAATTATATTGGACTATCATTAAAATTCTCTGAATGTATGGACCCCCAAATTCCAAACCTCAACGTTGATTCAGATGCTCGAGCTCTTAGAGATATAGTTCTTGTTGAATTACCTCGGCCATGATGTTTTTGTCTTTAAACATTTGGGGTTTTGGGAATGCCTAAAAATGGTGTTCTTTGCAACATTTGATTCAGACTCATAGCCCATTTGTCATCCTTATATAAGAGATGATGGCGTCGGGGGATAAGGCACGGTCATACTTTTTAAAATTGTGCTCCAGGTGGTGCTTTTGTTCGATCAATGCCCTCGGTCAATCCCGGGGTTTGGTCGCTTTATGGGATCCTCGTGTGGTTGGTTAATTTCAGGGCTCATAAAAAATTTTCAAGTATTTTTCTCTAATTTCTCCATAAGATCTAAATTATGCTTTAATATATTAAATGTATATTCCCCATATGACTCTAGGATGGAGTTATGGGATAGGTTGGACAGGTGCGGTACGTTAAAGATCAACTCTCCTATCTTGGCTGATGATTTAAACTTGACAATATCTCTTGAAGAGATTTGGGGTCAAAATGCAAATTGGTCCCATGGGGTATTCTAAAGGGGTTTTTGGGGTGAAAAATTTAGTGGATATAATGACGACGTGTTGGGTCCCTATAATACTAGTGATTACCCCATTACTATTGTAGTTATACCCCTTATTAATATTGTTGTGCC
>APFE030827645.1:84313-127405 GCA_000404065.3 Pinus taeda | reverse complement strand
AAATGACAAATTGACAAAAATAATTGCAGAATTTAGTGCAACAAATCCTTGAAGTTTCAAACTTCTCCTTCTCTACATACAGCCTCAGGATTTTCTGAAATGATGATGTGTATGAAAGGAACCCAGAAGACCTCTATATTATTTGTTTTTTACCCTCATCCATGCCTTCTCTCACCTTGAGCATTGAGCATGCAGATTCTGAGTGTGGAACACGTCTTAGGCACTCAGAAAGGGCATGTCCAGTGGATCCACACATCTGACATGGGGATTCACTAGAATCGCTACACACGAAGGTAGGGGGGTGTGAACAAATCTGCTTGTTGGGACCTCAAGTGAGCCACGACAAAGCTGGAAGGAGGGTCGCCCTAGAAATCAACCAAGGTCCACAGATCAGAGATGATCCAAGCATCTGCAGCACAGCCAGCCCAAGAATTTAGCTCCCAAACTTCCCAATGCGGATCTGGTTTTATAAGTTTGTCCAGGAAGCAAGATTGGTCAAACCCTAGAATTTAACAATTTTGCAAAACTCAACTCAAACAGACAGGGAAGGACTTTCAATTTTCACACCATTGTCCTCCTTCAAATCAAGAAACTCACCTAGCTATGGCAGGGATGGCAAGCAAAATGGAGAGAATGGAACAAGAAGCTAGGGAAGCGGCATGTGACATACATGGAAACCAGGAATAGTTGGAGCATAATTTAGATCTTCTCAGACAAGGATATTCTAATCTTGTCAGCGTGTTATTAGCACTGAGAAATATGCCCCAATTGCTTTTTGAGTTTTTGTACATATTTTATGTATTTTATTTCTGCATTTTGTACATATTTTCTGTATAAGAGAAGACATATTTCTTCAACCAAAAAAGACTAAGCAGAAACAGTTTTTGCACATATTTTACATATTTTATTTTTGCATTTTATACATTTTTTTTTCCCCGGTGGTTCACAAACATCTGTGGTCAGGGGGTGCAGGCTACGTCCATGTAAATTCTAAGGCTGATCTCTAGGATCAAACCCCTCGGCCATCACAGACCTGATCCCAAGGGCTTCGGGTAGAATCGACCCTGTGACCTCTTGTTTTGGCGAGGCACGACTTGACCAGTTGGGCTAACCCTTGGGGCTCTATACATATTTTCTGTATAAGAGAAAACATATTTATTCAACCAAAAATGACTAAGCAGAAATCAGGGAATGTCTGGGAATGGAGTATTTTAGATTCATTGGGCGCTTTCATAGTTGGACAGAAGAGTTACAAGAGATTTACATACTGTGGTCAAGAACATGGTAAAACATAAGGATCTGGTCTACATTGAAGGGCAGCATGTGCCTGTGGAAGAGCAGCAAGGGCTTGTGGACGAAAATCCAGTGAAACCATTAGGCCTACAATCGAGGGCATCCACATCAAGCCAGTCCATGTGATCAATAATCATCTAGTTTACTCAAATCTTTCTGTTATTGGAAGTATAATGAAATTTACTTCAAAGACAGCTAACTGTCTATTATTTTGTCTATAAGTAAAGCCTACACACGTCAAGCCAATCCAGATCACCAATAGACGTCTAGTTTATCCAGCCTTCTCTGTTACCAGTAGCATATTGAATTTCATGTCCAAGACTGCTAGAACTTTCGTCTATATGTGAAACCCTTAACGAAGCTGAAATACATGTCTAGCATCATTTGCAGAAAATGTTCTTTAATGTATAAGTCGGTACCGTCAAATTTTCTATACAATTTAAAATTTTCTCACTCTAGAGTCAATTGACATACAAACCTTTCTTCGCTCACTCTTAAGAAGAATTGTTGTGGGTATGAGGTCTTCAATGAAAATAATCTAATCCAAGCAATCCGTAACAATACAATACTTGACACTCTAGCATCCTAAGTCATCCCCTATGTTTCTAGCAATTTTTCTAATATAATTGGGAGATAACAATGGAACAATTGCAGCGGTTGAGGCTTGAAATGCTACCTTCAACTAAAGTGTGCAGTAGTTTTTAGTGAAATATGCTGCAATATTTATTGCGACTGTAAATGGAAGCAGAAATGAAATGTACCTTTTCAAAATGTGTTCAGGAACAGCGTTAGCGCAAAGCCCTCTTTGCGTTTTCCCCTGTGTCCATGACTACACATCACATTCATCGTTGGGAATCTTTTCAATAACGATGCGAGAATTACACATTATAAACATTGACATTCTTTTTCTACACGAAATTGACATAGTTTTTGAGGGTTTAAGGGCATTGGCCCCAAAATATGGAGGTTTGTAATCGTGGATGTGAGGACACATTGAAGGCCGTTGTGGTGGTGCTTGCACAACACCTAACATTGAAGAATTCACCATACATATCTACCAGTTGAGGCCTCCAGTTTCAAATACATATGCAGGGGCGATGGATGATCCAAGGAAGCAAATATACATAATCATTCAGTAAGTGAATGAGTTCAGGAAGCCATACTTGCACCAGTAATGGGCAATCGATGGCTGAACTAATGGATCACTTCAAGGGTCAGATGCTCAAGCGAGCTTGCCTGCCCACTTCATCGATCTTTACTAGCTATCTCTAGATTCAAGTAAGCAAGGCAGTGTCAATTCCACTGAGCCTATGATAGGCCCATTTCAGTGCATATATAATTTTACATCCAATCCAGGGTGGTTGCATTAAGTTCACACTATAAATACAGGCAAAAATGCAACCAACTGCCTAAAATCCGGGGCAAATTCAACCATGTCTCAATCTCTAGAAGTGGATTATGGTAGAGGGTGCTAGGACCTGGAAATTGGGGGGTGAATGAAGCAAATCCCACCCTGAAACGAGGCGAATTAGGGTCAATCGGGGTTGGAAAAAAAATACAAGGGAAAACGAGGGGAATCAAGCTTGGAAACCAGGTAAATCAAAGCCAATCGAGGGTTTGGAAAAAAAAATTACATGCGAAAACAGGAGAATCAGGCTTGGAAAAAAATTACAAGCGAAAACACATTTTATGGTGTTATTTTTATTGTTGAAGATATAATATTTATTTATTTTTTAAATAATTTTTGTGCTAACTATAGAAAATGGGTATAATATAAAACAATTGCCCCTCTAAAATATAAAAACCCTTAAATTTTTCCCATGGGTTAAAATTCGCCCCTAAAATTTTCTATGCACTGGACCTAGCATGCCCATGGTTGGCCTCAATACTCTTAGAGATATGGTAGTTGATCCATAGCCCAGATGAGGATGGCCTCACCTTCTAAGACATGGGAGGGCCAATAGCAAAGCCCTCAACGTTGGAGCAAAGATAGGTGCTTTGCCTTGTTGGAAACCCTGGAGACCACATTTTAACTGCAAGGTGAAATTTGGGGCCCACAGAGAGATTTTGACAAAAATGTGAAGCCCAAAACACGATGATTTGAGAGAGCTTGTACACGACTCATGGCACTTTGAAGCCTCAACGCATGCCTCATATAGCCCTATGCATGGATGACATCAACATTTCGACTCACACATGGGCATTTCACTTGATTTTATGTTTTGGCTAATGGTTGGCTTGTAACCCAATTCATTATTGTAATTTTACTTGAGATTTAGGGGCTTTTTAGGCTAAGTAGATATTGTTCCTCATATAAATAGAGGAGAGGATCATCTTGTTTACCATCATCACTTGGACTTGGATATTTCGGCCTCTTAAGATTTTCAGCCTCTTGTTCTAATGGGGAAAATGTGATCTATGGAGCGAAATTTGTCTTGAGCATTTGTTCTTGTCTTTGGAGAAGTCACTTTGAATCAAGAATTGGATTGTACATGCATATTTTCTTGTAAGTGCCATGTTTATTGCAAATTTCTGATTTCATTTCTAATGTATGGAATAAATTAGTGATCTAGTGTAAATTTGTGCCCTAATTTTGTTGAATATCAATTGAGTGGTAACTAGGTCATATTATTGCATGCATTACTCATAGTATGATATGTGAATGACAATCCCCTTGGTGATATCATTCTAGATCTCCCAAGTGGAGTTTGATCCCTAAAAAAGGTGATAGTTAGGGTTTTGATGCTAGCACATCAAAATATCCTTACTCCTTTTCAAGATCAAATCAATTTTAAGAACCCATCGACTCCATTACCCTAGGACTAAGCACCGTCCTTCCTTGTTGGCAATCATTTCAACTTTTTATCAATAGATTTTCTCTTTCTCTCTCTTGTCCTAATTCGACACCTTTAAGGCCATGCAGTCAAGCTAGGGCTTCATGCAAATTCCTTTGTGCAAATTCCTAGGGAAGAGGAATTTGCAGGACTGGGGAGTCTAAATGTTGAGGGTATAGTTGGTTGCCTCAAAATCAACCCCGTTCATAATAATTCACTTCAATTCTATCCATTTATTTTCTTCCCCTAGTTGTTTGCCCCAAGTTAAACCCTAGTTTGGTTTTAGCTTCAACTTGGGGCTTCTTGAGGGTTTCATGTGCCTTGACCTTGTCGAAATGCATTGTTGGAAACCCTTTTCTTTACATCGTCACCTTTGGCCATGCAAACTATCAACTCATCAATCAAGCCCTAGGGCGTGTGCCACATATTTTAGGTCTCTCTAAGAAAAGCATAGCCTCCTCTTGGAGCCTTTTGTGCCTAAATTGTGTCTTTCCATTGAAAACCTTTTGGGTCACCTTTGTTGAAGAAAGGGTAACTAGGTTCGCTATTCATAATGACATGATCTTTGTAAATGATGAAATAAAAGGAATAAAATTATTTTTGTATGCCTTGCTACATGGGTTTCATGAGCAAGAGGTTTATTTGTTAGTGGATCCCATTGAGAGCCTTAGGATTTATTAATAAGTCAAAGAGTCATTGTCATGTATGAAGAAGCTCTTCTTGAGTCTATGTTCAATGTATACAAGTCTATTAAAAAATGTCTAACAACCCTCCAAAGACCATCATGATCATTGTCTCGGTATACTAGACAATCTCGGCATATCTATTATCATAAGGATCTCAGTGCAGGAAGGGAATGCTCTGTCTCGGCATACTTCTAAATACTCTCATGATTTCAATAAATTTGTTATGGGGAGATCTCACAGTGACACACTCTGTCTCGGCATAGTTACAAGATGAAGATCTCAGTGAAGGTGGAGCTATGTTGCAACATTAATGATTTCATTGTTATGATGAATATCTAAATGAAGGTGTAGTAATGACGACCTCGGTGAAGCAACAGTGGTGATGATGATCTCAGCAATGACAAGGAAGAGGATTGGTGTCTTGGTCTTGGAGTGGCCTAATAGGTCAAGGGTCATGGTCTCGGTATTCATCAATTGGAATCTCTATAAGAAGAACTTTGTGCAGGTTTTCCTCTCAAAGAGTGAGAGGTTTTGACCCTGGCAGAAAGCCCTGGCAGAAAGCCAACATCTTGTGTTCTTGTCTCTTTGTTTTGGTAGCTATTTGATGAACTAAGAAGACACACTCTAATATTAAAGATTGTGCTAATAATAAAAATTAAAAACACCTCACAAATAATTATCATGACTAGAATAATCTCATTAACTTCATTTGCCCTAGATTCTTCAACATGGTATTAGAGCTACGATACTAAAGTCAAAGGAAGGGCAGCAAAAAGAGACATTCGAGGATCAGCATCAAAGCAAGTTGAAGGGCTTTTTGTTTCAAATCCTACATCAAAGGTTGAAAGAGACAGTCTACAACAGCAAGACAACTTAAGTCCTACAGAAAGACTGATTTGGATCACTATCTAAAGTCCTCAGAGAAGTTTACTTCAGGCTCAGATTCAGACTCCCTTTTGAAATCTTCGGATGGTGATTACAAAACTGCAATTTGGGTATGATCACATTCTCCCATAGTTTGATAACTTAAACTTGACCTCAGTGAAAGTGAAATCTCAATGCTAGTGCTCGGAACTAGGATCACAGTCAAAAGAAGAAAACGTTGTACCTCTCATAGTTTCGATGCTAGCCACAAATTTGGTGTCATTACAATCTCTATCATACCATGGTGATCTCAATAACTTATAGTCTGGAGCAGTTTCGGTGCTTGTTGCTAGATAGTGCTAGAAGGTCTTAAAGGAGATCTTTGAAAAAGGGATTTTAGTCGTTCATGCTAGGAAACTAAAGCAAGTATCTAGGATTCTACACCAACAAGGAGCATCACAACAAGGCCACAAGGATATACAATAAAATCACATCAACTCGAAGATCACTCGGAGGAAGCATCAATGCATCTTCAACATGATCAAGATGAAGATTTTATCTTCATATGTCAAGTAAGTATCTTCATTAATCAATTTGATAAAATGACTTCAAGATTGCAAGGAGATCTATAGGTTGGATGGGTCATCAAAGGTCCTTGCATGGAATAAGATGGATTGTGATTGTCATAATCCTCATAGAGAAGTCAATGAACATATCAAAGTATCCTTTTTATTCATGGGAGGGAACTCTTAAGGTCCTCTCATCCCTATGTAGGGAGAAAGGAGACATGAAAGAGATATATGAAATATTAGAATATATACTCTTTCAAATGCAATGAAGAAACTCATACCACTTGGACCTGATTGAAGGTATCAAAGAATGAAGGAAAATCTTCATGAGATCTCAATTGAAAGATCTGGAAGAGACGATAAGAAGATAATCATCATTAACTGATAAGCAAGGTAACAAATGTTCATGAACAAGAAGGTTACCTCATTCGACAACTTGTGGTCTCTATGCTAGATAGAAAAAGACAAGTTGAGGGAAAAAGTGTTGAAGGTTAAAAGAATCAAACATGTGCAGAAAGGAAAGGGAAGTTTTATCCTCAAACAAGACAGAATAGTATAGCTAAGATTCAATGTTATGGAAATATTGTGGAAAAGATGGAGGACGCTGAAGAAAAGGGCCAAGGAAAAAGGGAGTAACAAATCTCTACTATGATTGAGATGATATCCCTCACAAAAGGGTCCTATCATAAGCTCCTAAATATTTTGTTATAGATATGATCATGATAATAAGATGCATCATGGCATCATGGAAGCATTAGAAACAAGAGCTCGTGACATCACCATGGGAATCATGAAGGACAAAATCCATGGCAGTCAAACATGAAGGATATAGCTCTTGGGAACCTCATTGGACATTGAAGGAAAGGAAGATGTCATCCTGGACAAGGCTCATCATACCAACGTTGTGAACACCGACATCGGGAAAATATCGGTAAAAATCGACAGACATCGACAAAATTAAGATAGCATAAAAATATCAATAAAAATTGGCAAACATCGGCTAGGCCAAAAAATCATGATTTCGAGATAAAATCGGGATGTTATCGAGATGTTCACAACACTGCATCATACATCAAGACAAAAAGGAAACAACTGCCAGATGGGGATATGCAAGATCCTCAAGATTCTCTAATGGAATCCTCATCGAAGGATTCACTAATCGAGAGAGGAAGCAGTGTTTCCTCAAGAACCCCATCTTGTGGAATTCATGGATGATGTTATGGTGAGATAAGAGAAGAAGCAGATCAAGGTGTTGAAGACACTTCAATCAAGGAAGTTGTTGGAATAAGCCTAGATGATCTAAAGGTAAAATGACGCATGTATGCTTGTTTTTAATAGTATAATGTCATGTTGTATGGTTGCAGATAACAAGGATCATTACTTCTTTCTTAAGAAGCATGATCAAGAGAACAAGGATCTCCTCCTCTGAAAAGATGCAAGAAGACATAAGTCACACAAGATGAAATAAAAAATATATGTCCTCAAATGAAGTATGAGGTGGTTGACTACAATCAAGAAACTTTGAGTGAAAGCTCCTTGGAATGGAATGTGTGAGGAAGGAAGAGATCATGAGATATGCAACCATGGTAGTGACAATCTCCTTAATCTTGATTTTCATCCTTTTACTTAAATTTTTAACATTACCAGACTCAGGATGTTTGAGAGTGGTTCCGACCTCATTGGATTTCATATGGAGAAAGTAGAATTTTAGATTTCATTCAAAATCCAGCAGACTTATCAGTTTTTCATGATTTCAGGATTGCAATGTTTCCATTGAATTTTGTCATGTATTAGGGTATGGAACTCGTATTTAATCAAGAGCACCAATCCCTCTATGTACCTTGATGTTAATGACATTGGTTTTCGAACTCCTCTATCATGACCCTCCTAAAAATGTACGCATCACTCAAACAAAATCTTGACTTGACATGCTATGCTTTTTCTATCTTGTGTTAATGCTTAGAGGGTGATATTAATGACAAAGATCCCTATACAAATACAGAGGTAATGACAAAGATACCTCTGTATATTAATGCTTAGAGGGTTATATTAATGACAAAGTTCCTGATTTTCCAACAAGACTAAAAAAATAGACATTTCTCGTGGTGGCAAGAGGCCCAAGCATAAGCAATAGATAATAGATTTACTTGTCTTTTCTAGTTTCTAGTAGTTTTTATAACTATTGACTCTTTCATATTTATTATGATATTTTTTAAACAATATATGACAATTTAAGTTTGAAGTTGGCAATTATAACTCATTAGTAATGAATTATGAATATGATGCGATGCTTCATGAAAGTTGAAAGTTGTTTCATTTTATAACATTTTCATTTCATGTTAGATATTATTTATTGTAATGGTTACACTTAGTTTACAAGTACAACTTTGATGTTCAATGATGATAAATGTTATATATTGAATTTTGAAATCTTGAAACTTTAAGATTGATGAATCATGAGACTCAATATGTTGTATGTTACTATATTACTAACTTGTGGACGTGGTTGATGAAGATTATAACTTCTAGATGATAGTTGTTATATGGTTCAATCTATGTTTTTTCATTTTTTTTTTATATCTAATTCATTATTTTACATGTTTTTGTTGACATATATGTATCAAAATATAAAAAATATATATATTATATAAAAACGCTCTGGGATTCGCTCCCAAACCGTGAGCTTCTAAAAATGTCGCTCCCGTTCCTGTTTTCGCTTCCGCTCCCTGCTTTCGCTCCCGCTCCCAAGTAACATTGTGCCCCTGTCATGGTGCCCTACTCTTGTGAAGATGATTATTTAATGTGATGCAAGAGCAATAACCCCCATTGTTTGGCGAAGGTGTTCAAATGCTTCTCGTGGAAGAGGCTTTGTGAAGATATTTGCGATTTGTTATTTTGTATTGATGTACTCCAACTTGATGTTTTGTTCAATGACCTGTTCACGGAGAAAGTGATATTTGATTGGAATATGTTTGGTCTTTGAGTGAATGACTGGATTCTTTGAGAGACCGATGGCACCAATGTTGTCACAATAGATGGTGATTGGCTGTTTAGTTTGTATGTTGACATCCTTTAAAGCTTCCTTCATACATAATATCTGTGTACAACAATATGTAGCAGCTATATATTCGACTTCAACTGTGGAAAGAGATATATATGATTGATTTTCGCTGAGCCAAGATACTAGACAATCTCCCATGAAGAATGCATTTCTGCTAGTACTTTTTCAATCGTCCATGCTTCTAGCGCAATCAACATCGGTGTAAGCTGTCATTGTAAGAGTTGTACTTTTGGGATACCAAAGACCAAAATTAGGAGTTCCTTTCAAATTTTCTGAGAATTCTTTTCACAACCAACAGTTGGGATTGTTTAGGAGCTGATTGAAATCTTCCCACCATTTCCACTTCTTGCATAATGTCGGTCTTGTAGCAGTTAAGTATAGGAGAGCTCCAATTATTGACCTATAAAGAGTTGCATCTATCGAGGGGGATTCATCATCTTTGCTCAATTTGTAGTTTGTGGTCATTGGTGTGCTCATAGGTGCATAGTCTTCCATCCCATATCTTTTAAGCATGTCATTAAGATATTTTGCATGAGATATGAACATGCCTGTTGTTGTTTGAGATACTTGTAGTCAAAGAAAGTAAGATAACTCACCAATCATCAACATTTCAAACTCTTTTGACATATTTTGAGCAAACTCATGGCTCATCTCATCATCATTGCTACAAAAATAAGACCATGAACATAGACAAGAGTGACTAGTAACTTATCCTCGTCCATCTTCATGTAGAGATTACTTCTTGCCACCCCCTTTTTGAAGCCTTGTTGTTGTAGATAGTGATCCAGTCTTGCATACCAGGCTCTAGGAGCTTGTTTCAACCCATATAATTCCTTTTTCAACTTACATACAAAGTCTTTTCCTTTTGCTAGATCAAACCCTTCTGGTTGCTCCATGTAGACTTCTTCCTTGAGTTCCACATTTAGCAATGCTGATTTTACGTCCATTTGATAGACTTTGAATTCTTTTGAGCAAGCAAATGCCAAGAACATCCTTATAGCTTCCATACGAGCTACCGGTGCAAAGGTTTCTTCAAAGTCAATTCCTTCAATTTGTGAATAACCTTTACGAACAAGCCTTTGCCTTGTTTTTGATGATTTGTCCATCTTCATTCATTTTGTTTTTGAACACCCACTTGGTTCCAATTATATTTTTATCCTTTGGACGAGGTACTAGCTCCCATGTCTCATTCTTCTCGATTTGAGACATTTCTTCTTCCATGGCTTCCATCCAGTGAGGATACTTTCTTGAGTAAAAGTTTCTGGTTCTATTATAGATACGACAACAAAATCATCTTTCCTTGGTGTACTTGTCATCCTTCTTCGGGTTTGTATTCCCTCATCTACATTGCCAATAATCTTCTCTTCTAGATGATGTTTTTGGAGGAATTTCACTTTTGAAGGAATTTGAGATGGTTCTTCTTGTTTTTCTTGATATTTTTCTTCTTTTTTCTTGTTCTTCTTCGTTTTCTTCAATGAAGGGGTGAACTTCATGATCTTCAATTTCCTTTTCTGGAAGCGCTTCATCGATCTTCACATCAATGCCTTCCACTATTTTTCGTAGTCGATTATTGTAGCATTTGTAAGCTTTGCTCCTAGTAGAATATCCAAGGAATATTCCTTCGTCAACCTGAGAATCAAATTTTCCCAAGAAGTCATCATTGATCTTTATGAAGCATTTGCTTCCAAAAATCCTGAAGTATTTTACTGAAGTAGGTCTTCCTTTCCATAATTCATAAGGAGTCTTCTCATTATTTGGTCTTAGTTGAGTTCAATTCAAGGTATAAACTGTTGCCCGACTGCTTCTTTGCAAAATTTTGGCTGCAAGTCAACTGCTAGTAACATTGTCCTTGCCATTTCCTAAACGATTCGGTTTCTTCTTTCAATTACCCCATTTTGCTTGGGTGTTCTAGTAGTAGAGAGTTCTCTTTCGATTCCATGTACTTCACAGAATTCATCAAATTCTTTTGATGTGAATCCTCCCCCTCTATCTGTTCTAAGACATTTAATCTTAGAATCCTTTTCATTTTCTACAAGAGCTTTGAGATTCTTAAAACATTCAAATGCTTCGGATTTATATTTTATGAAATATACCCACATCATTCTAGTATAGTCATCAACAAATAAAGCAAAGTACCTTTCACCTTGGAGTGCTGGAGTTCCAGTTGGCCCACTTAAATCTGCATGAATGATCTCCAGAGGTTTTGATGTTGAGAACTCCTTAGTCTTGTGGCTCGTTCCAGTTTGCTTACCATGTTGACATGGGCCACATACAAATTGATCTGGTTTGAACATCTTTGGAATGCCCCTTACTGCATTAATTTTGCTAATATTGATCAAGTTATAAAAACTTATATGCCCCAGTTGCTTGTGCCATAACCAACTTTCATTTGTTTGACTCAAGCAACATTTATCTTCGTGGATTGTGCTCAGGATGTAAACGTTATGTGGTGTTCTCTTTCATCTGCTTGACTCAAGTAACATTTATCTTCGTGGGTTTTTCTCAGGATGTAAATGTTATCTGGTGTTCTTACTCCTTTAGCCACAATTTCTCCTAAGGATGAGTTTCTTATTTCACAATTTTTGGTGCTAACATTGTGTCCTTGATTACAAATTTGGCTAACACTCAAGAGATTGTGTTTGAGTCCTTCTACCAGCAAAACATTTTGAGCCTTTCCTTTTCCATTAACAAGGGCAACAGTCCCTTTTCTAGTGATTTTAGTAGATCCACTTCCAAAGGATACACTTCCATCCTTATTGTTCAATGAGACAAACTTCGTTTTGTCACCTGTCATATGTCTTGAGCACCCACTATCCACAAACCAATGGTTTTCATCACTATGAGCACATAGAGCTAGGCCACATTTTTCCATATTGAGATTCTCCCTTCTTGCTTCTCTTCTTTTGAGTGGACAATTTTGTGTATTATGTCCATAATCATTACATAATGAGCAAATTGGATCAAACTTGGTCAAAGGATCAAATGAGTTGTATGTCTTGATTTGTTCTTTCCCTTTGAGACCACATGTTTTATTTGTTTGATCCTTCAATCTTGGTGTTTCATTCTTACGAGCCATGCAATGTTTAGCTTGTACCAATTTTTTTACAATAATAACAATGCCCAAAAAAGATAGTTTGATACCTGTTATAATAGCCATGACTTGAATCAACATTCTTCCTTGGAGTTACTCTTTCTTCATTCTTTGGATTTGAGATGGGCCTTGGATGAGATGACTTTTCTTCTTTTGGATTGCTAGAAAGTATGTCGACATAGCTTCTTGCATTATCCTTAGTACTTGATGATTCTCCTTTAAAACCAATCCCAGATTTGTCATATTGAGGTTTTTGAGCATTAAGGATATTGTAAAGTGTTTGAGAGCTTTGCCAAGTCTTTTTGACTTGCTCCAATTCCTTCCTTAGAGATGTTATTTTGGCTTCACGATTTTCATAGATTTCTTCCTTTTCTTTTAACTTATTTTTCAAGAGGTTTTCCCTTCTTTTTGCTTACTCCTTTTCTACCTTTAGAGAAATGATCTTATTTCATAATTTCTCATTTTCTTCAATGTCACTTATTAACAATTCATCTACATTTCCTTCTGGTCTTGAATCATCATCATTTTTGATTACTATGAACATACTTCTTGGCTTCTAGCATAGTCATTTTCTTCATCTAATTCATAATTACCTCCTTTGTGATGAGGGAAATTTTTGGTTGATTTCTTCTTGATGATTACAAATTCATCTTCATCAGACTCATCGTGCTTAGAGAAGAAATTCTTCTTATTAAACCCTTTCCTTTTGTATACCATCCTTCTAGAATGTTCCTCATCATCACTATCATGTTTACGAGGACATTTTGCAGCATAATGACCTATTCTTCCACAATGGAAACAAATAAGAGGGTACTTACCTTTTAGTTTGGATGCTTTCTTGAGTCTTCGTACAAATTGTGCTAATTCGGTTTCAGCATCGGAGTCATAACTGTTGGTATTCCATCCTTTTCATCCTCTTAGTGATTTTGAGGCTTTGAATGCTGCTTCTTTGGAATTTGGATTCCTTTCCTCATTTCATAGGTAGTGAGAATTCTATGAAGTTCATCCCAATGTTACTTAGGAGCTGGAGCAGGAGCGACCATTTTCAGAAGCTCCCGGTTTGGGAGCGAATCCGGGAGCGATTTTTTTAAAATATATATTTTATTTTATTATTTTTAATTTTTGATACATATATGTCAACCAAAACATGTAGAATGATGAATTAGACATAAAAAACATAAAAAAACATAGATTGATCATTGAACCATATCACATCAATTATCTAGAAATTATAATCGTCATCAACCATGTCCACAAGATAGTAAAATACATATTACAACTGCAACATATTGAGATTCATGAATCATGATTCATCAAATTCAATCTTAAAGTTTCAACTTCAAGTTTTCAAAATTGAAATTCAATAGCATTTATCATCACTGATCACCAAAGTTGTACTTGTAAGCTAAGTTTAAGTTTTTAACCATTACAAGAAGTAATATTCCTAACTTCTAACTGTTAACATGATATGAAATGTTATAAATTTATAAAATGAAACATGAATAATGAAATGAAATGAAACAACTTTAGTCTTTCACGAAGCATCATATTCATAATTCACAATCATTACCAATGAGTTATAATTGCCAAGGCCCAACTTCAAACTTCAAATTTTCATTGTCACAGTGATATATTGTTTACAAAAAATATCATTATGATATGAAAGAGTCAAGAGTCAAGAGTCAAGGACTCAAAACTCAACAGTTATGAAAACTAAAGTCCAATAGAAACTAAAAAAGACAAGTAAACTGTAAATGATAAATCTACATGTGACCCTTGCCACGAGAATCTCCCCCATAAGGAGGTCGTGGGGGTCTTCTCGGCTAGGAGTCTCCCGCACAGACCGACGACCAGAACTAGAACCTCCATGTGAGGGTGTAGATGGAGGTGGCGACAGCAAAGGAACAAGACTCGGACCTCGAGCACTGCTACTGGATGGTGGAGGTGGAGGTGGAGGTGGCATGGAAGCATCATCTTCATCCCTTACAAGTTCCTCTTCCAGTTCTTCAATATGTACAATGCCATCCTCCAATTGTCATCCTCTGGGTGATTGTCCCAAATTCTATATGTGGGATCCTCATTAGCCCGATCACAGTAATGACTCAACAACCTCAAGTTGCAGTGCACATAAACCAAGCTTTCTGCTCGGTTTTCATTGAGTCTGTTTTCCTTTTCACATTATGTATGTAACTGTAGGTGCTCCAACACCTCTCTGCAGAAGAAGTATTTACAACCTTGAAAGAACTTTTTTTGCCAATTTTGGCAAAAGTCCCTGCCCGCCATATGTTTCCCACCATGTGAGAGTATCAAATCTATCTCTGTCGTCCATTGCATGGAAGTTACCATACAAATCAGTGTCACTGAAGTATCTGCCTATTTCAAGGCGCACAGCTGCACATTCCTTCCTGTCAGGTACCAATTTTTCTAATGCTTCCAAATATCCTCTAGTTACCTCTGGATCTAAATGGGGTTTGGTCCTAACCCCACCCCCTGCTGCAAGTTGGCCCAACCAAGACGTAGAGTAGTATCTTGGCGTTACGCCAAGCAATGTAGTGGAAGATTAAGTCTATTCCACCATTCACACACACAATCGTGAATCAGTTTGTACAAGTCGAGATCTCTGTTATGAACAATATCTTTTATTTGCCCCAACATGGTGTCCATCTGCTCATACACCTCGCCAATCACTGGTTTGTCTGTATCTGCAAACCGAATCATGTGATAAATGGGCTTGATGAAATCCAAAACTTGCCTCACACTTGTCCAAAATTGGCCATCAAGAGCGTTCTCCTCCACCATTTCAAAACCTCCCCTGTCAGCTGCATTTGTAGCCCTTTCCTTCAATACTTGCCAATGTGGACTTGATACCATGCTAGCCATTCTTTTGCCTTTCTTGTACAAATCACCAATCCATTGGTATTGTCCATTTTTGTTCTTGACAATATCATGCAACAGAAGGTTTAATGTGTGAACCAAACATCCAGACCAAAATATATTGGGGTATTTGTCCTCAATAATTGCTCTCGTTGCCCTACAATTAGCAGCATTATCAGTGATGACTTGGATGACATTGTATGGCCCAATACGGTCAATTGTTTCAAGTAATGCTTCTGCAATGTTGATGGAGGTCTTGAACTTGTCTGAGTAATCATGTGCAGTTAGAAAGATTGGACCATTAACAGACACAGCGAGAACACTTATCAATGGCTTGCCTTTTACATTTTCCATCCATCAGATACAATGGACATCCCATGCTCAGTCCAAGAACTTGTCATTCTAATCAAAGAATGTGATATTTTTGCTTTTTCATTATCAAGGCCAACGGTTCTTGCCTTGTCATACCCAGGGCTCTTGTATCCTTTAGGGGCATCATTTATGGCCAAAACCATTTCGTGCCAATAAGGTGAGCGAAGAACGTTGAATGGTATCCCACATGCATAGAGAAACCTGTAAACCTTTGAATCCACATCATTCCTACACCCCTCATCAAGGAAATCTGATATGGTTCTACGCCTTAAAGATGATGACCCTGAGCCTCCATATCCACTGCCTTGGGAGGATGTTGAAGGAGTTCTTTGTGATTGTGAGCTTGGTTCAAAGAAACCCCTTGATTTTTTTGATTGGTATTGGGCTTCCTCCTCCTCCCTTATGTATTTGGCTCTATCCGTTGTTGACACCGCTGCACAAGTTTTGATTCCTATTTGTTTCTCTCCATCCCATGGCCTTTTCCCACAGAGGTGTCTTCTAGCACGGGTGTATGAACCTGTGTAATCAGTGTTGCAATGGGGGAAATGAAATTTAGTGGTTCCACCCCCTCTCCCTGTTTCAGTCCTGTGAACATATTTCCACAATGGGGTTTGGTCTTGTTTAGTTTTTTGAGGGTCCTGTTCACCCTCCTCCAGCTCCTCCTCACCGGGGTTTTCACCAATTTGACTTTCTCCAGCTTATTCATCCCCCTCTTCAATTTGCCCCGTCCGTTTCCTACTCTCCAGCACCATAATAACCATAAAAGGGACCAGGAAGAGGAAAATGCCCAAAAATATAGTCAGGTCCATGGTGTTTGATGTTTGTAGGGTTTTGATTCAAGAATCTGCAAATTAATTTAATTTATTGGGATTAATTAACTTAATTTATTAATTTAATTCAAATTCATAATTTTAAAACTCAAACCACTAAATTAAATTGATTAAATTACTACCTAACTAAATTAAACTAGCTAGATTAGCTAAATTACTAAGTTACTTACCTCTGCAGGCTTGCTCCTCGCTCCTTTCTCCTCACTCCTCGCTCTTCAGCACTTGCTCCTTGCTCCTTTGCTCTTGCTCTTGCTCCTCAGCCAAGCTCAATGTTTGATAATGAAATTTTTTTATGCCCCTTGGGCTTTTAAAACAATTTTTTTTTAATTTAATTTTTTTGAAGTCTGCGGAACCGCTCCCGGCGCAGTTCGAATCGCTCTCGGAGCAATTTTTTAATGCCCCCCGATCGCTCCCGGGCTTAAAAAATCGTTCCGGGAGCGACGGAGCGACCACTCCCTAATGCGCTCCCGAAAATGGCAGGGAGCGCAAATTTTTTTAGGGAATCGCGCTCCCAAAAATCGCTCCTGTCCGGGAGCGATTTCGGGAGCGCGCTCCCGAGGTGCTCCGGAGCCGCTCCCGAGGCGCTCCGGAGCCGCTCCCGCCCAGAGCACGCTTCAGGAGCAGGTTCGATGGGGGGGTGGGTGGGCCGGGGGGGGGGGGGGGGGGGGGGGGGGGGGGGGGGGGGGGGGGGGCGTTCCCCCGCAACTATGGTTTGAACTAGCATCCTCACCTTACCAGCTCCGTATGCCATCCCTCACCTTTCACTCTTGCCCACCTGCGTGCTGCCAGATCTAGGTTTCACATTCAAGCAGCTCCTAAACCTGCGTCTAACCTGCAGCCATTATTCCTCCACGCTTGTCCATATCACGCAGTCTTCTGCTCATCGATTGCTTTACTTATCACACTTCCAAACCCTTCTTCCCCTTCCTACTTCGATTTCTTTGCGTTGTCTACAAAACAATCTTCTGCTGCTTGCATATCTCCTCGCATCATCAATTCCACGTCGTCCAACCTGCATACTAACAACAACAAGCAAACAAAGAAAATCGATTTTCAAGACCAGATTGCAGCTCTAAACTACTGCACGCACCTGCAACTGCATCGTTGCCCATCTGTGTGACTTTCTTCTGTCCAAACTCTCCACGCTACCAAATCTGCGTACTCCAGGCACCTGCAAACAATCCGCTGTCAAACCTGCGTCGTGTTTTCTCTTTCCTGCGGTGAAACAAATTTTTCAAAATATTCTTGAATACAGGCCAGGGTTCTGTGTTGAGTTTTTATTACATGCGTAAGTCTCTTCTGCGTTTTTTTTTTTAATCCATACGGTTCATTTTATTAACTGTCATTTGGTTTTGTTTCATTTTAAAGTTTTGGCTTTTCATTTTAAGTTTTATGTTATGATTTACATTTAAAAATAAAAATTGAAAATTGAAAAAATATAAACATAAAAAATTAAAATTTAAAAGGCCATAAACAATAAAAAAATAAAAATAAAAGTGCTATTTTTAGTTTTATTCGACTTTGATTTGTTTTAACTTTGGATAGTTCTGTTTTATCTTTTTATTTCACTCATAAAAATTAAAAAAGTGAATAAATCATAAAAAAAATGTAAAAATAAAAAGAGTTTCAATTTTCATTTTTTGTTATAGATGAGGTGTCAGTGCTTTTATTTTTTTTTTTTAGTTTAGCTTTTTAGTCTTAGGTGTTAGTCTTAATTTAGATTTACGTTTGTTTAAATTTTAATTTTAAAAAATAATATCAAAAAGGTTAAAAATAAACATAAAAATAAAAAAATAATCGATTTTCATTTTTTAGTTTAGCCCATAGTTTAGGACTTAGTTTTTTAGAGTTAGATATTTTTCTTTGTTCATTTTTTATAAAATAAAAGGTTCTTTTAAAACTTGAGAATAGATATTAGATTAATTTAGTTTTATTGCATTTTAATTAGAATTTTTTTTAAATAAAAAAATAAAATATTCTGGAAATATTTTGCCAGATTCATTCTTGGCTCAAGGCTTCTTCATTTTTGCGATATATCTTTCTTGTTGAGGCTAAAATTTTGATCATTTCTTTATGTGGTTAAACATGCCTAAATGTTCAGTTGAAGATTAGCTACATGAATGTGATCTCTGGTTAGCATTTAAAATTACGTGGTTATTTAAAGCATTTTTCGAAATTTTAATTGCTGGAGTATTGTTAAGCGGAAGCCATTGAGCATTTATTGATTCTCTCACATTTAGAAAAAGTTAAACTTTGTTTGAATTGTTTGATGGTATATAATTGTTAATGAGTTCATATTTCTGCAGCATTTTATAAATAATCGTTTAATCATTTATTTCATAAGGCACTGGTCTATTAACTTAATAAAATCAATTAAGTGCTTGCTTCCACTCGTGTCTCCCAACCCAACTGGTCTCCAGTTGATCATCCATTATCCCATAGGGTCTACCCCCCTTAGCCGCGGGAGACAGGCTTAAACGGAGAGATCGGGGATCAGAGTGATAGCCCCCGGTCTGAGCATTGTCGTGACAATCTGTGCAACAACATTTTTTGGCGTCGTTGCCGGGGAAAGAGTTTTTTTGTCCCTAGCATTTCAAAGACATTCATTTTCTCATTTCTCATCATTTTTTCATCTTTCTCATCTCTCATTTGAGCTAGCAAATTCAACATTTTTGGCATCATTTGGATATTTTTATCGCCTTATCTTTCGTCATATCAACACCTACTCTTCGATTCATTTCTTGTTTGGGTGGCGACTCCATTTCTTTTCATTTATTTTTCCCAAACAAGAAGCCTCTCTCATATCAGCTTGTTTGTTGCTTTTTGGATCCTAGAATTAGATTCATTGTTCAAGTGGCGACTCCACTTCTTTCATCTATTGAGTTTCTTGAGCAGAGATCTCGTTCTATCATCCATTTGGTCCCTCATTATTCATCATGGATTATTCATTTAAACCATGTCATTTTACTGATGATCTCCATGATGTTTCAGAAATGGCCATTCCTAAATTACCTGTGTTCTCAGATGGTGATTCAGTTGCTATTAGAAAGCATTTAAACAAGTTTAGTTGTATAATGATCATATATTGTAGGTCTCCTCAGTATAATCATGAAGATGTCAAAATGTGTCTATTTGTCCTTTCTTTAGAGGATGATGCTTTGAATTGGTTTAATAATTGTCCTGAAGATTCTTTCACTTCTTTACAAGACATTGTCGATGCTTTTAAAGATAGATATGGTGATCCAAATAGCTCGTCTTGTGCTCCTAAAATTGTGCAACGGAATGAAAGTAATCTTATAAAAGGTCCAACTATTGATTCTTCATATCAGAACGTGCCATCCACATGTACCATTGCAGATCAAATCCATGATAGTGAAAATGCAGGGACAGATTGTAAAAATAATGTTGACAATGAAAAGGAAGACCAGAAGCAAATTATACAAAAACTAATGCGGCTGGTAAAAAATATTGAGATCAATCAAACTAATTACGCCAATGATGTAAGAACTTTATGCACCCACCTGGAAAAACGCAATTAGGAGATGGAGATCATGCAAAATCAGCATGCTAAGGAAATTGAGGCCATGAAGACTAATCATGACACGGAAATTAGTTTTATGCAAAGCAAGTTATCAGGCTTAGAGGAAAATATGATGACCATGCAAGCAAATCATAAGAAAGAGATAAACTCTATGCAGCATTGCTTGATGAGCATAAAGGAAAAGGATGATAAAGTAATAAAAGATATGGAAGCTAATCAGATATGTCTTCAGAATAAGTTACTAACCATGGAGGAAGACCATGCCAGGGAAATCAGTGCTATAAAGGTTAAGCACTCTAGTCAGATGGATGCCATTAAAATACAATTTCAGAAATTTCAATAGCAATCGAAAGATGAAAGAAACCAGGGAACGTCAATAGATCAGAAGCCTCCTTATCTGCTACAGCAAGCTCCATCTTATTATGAGGTCCTTTGTTCCACTGAAAAGTGGATAATTGAAGGTGACCAGGATAAAAGGGAAATTAATAATCAGATTGATGCTCACACAGTTAATCCACCAATCATTGAAGATCAAGTTATAACTCATGGCACCTGTGAGATTGATCCATCATCCCTTACAGGGCAGATGCAGAATGAAGAAAGACATGTCACGCATATCTTACAAACTTCATCTGAGAGTTTTGAAGCAGAAAGTTCCATGTCATCAGTGATACAGCCTGCCAAAAAGAAAAAGTGCAAGAAAAAGAGAACGAGAAGAAGATTTGATGCATCAGACAGTCGCTAGCAGCTCGATTTTCGAATAGGAAAATGTCCTACCATATGCAAAATTGGACATGGCACATCCGACAAGCAGCCGACAGATTTGCCTGAAAGCAGGCAAATGCTCAGTATACACTATATTGAACACATCTGATGCCATGGGGTATCCTTTGTATTGTATTTCTAACCCTACTTGTTTTTTTCAGCATTTTCATTTCTGTTTTAGGATTAGATTTACTTTACTGGATAGTTAATAAATGAAGAGCTTATATCTTTCATGTGCTTAATGTTATATGATGATTTTTTAGACGGACACTACTTATATTTTGTTGTGTGTTGCATGGATGCAGATTCTGGATTCTCACATTCCTACAGTGCAGCAACGTGTCTCCAAGTGGAGCCAGATGTTGACCACTACGTGTCAACTACCCTTAGCAGTACCCCCCATTTTCTTCGCAAAAGGGATAGCGCTTGGTTGACGTGTCTGTGCCATTCGACAGTCATCGTCGACCTTATCATATTATGTTGTAAACCCAGTCTACATGTGTGAATTGTAAATAATCTTAGCAGAGCTGAGTCATGTATGAAAATTGCCTAAGTGGACCTAATTTTCTAGTGATAATCTACATTCCGGAAGGTTTTTTGTCTCACCGATCCATGATCGGCAGAGTTTTCCTTCAGTCTAACCCCAAAGCCCAAATGAATTTTGTCATTAGAATCTTAGGGGAATCCTAGTGTGTTGATCTGCTAGATTATATTTGGTCACAGAACTGGGTGATCTATGAGGGTCTATGTCAAATGGGTTTTCCCCCTTCAGATGTAAAATTGTAAAAGTCATGATGTAAAGTGTCTTGAGTGTTAGGAAATGTTTTAATTCCCTTATAGATCCTAAGTCCTAAGTCCTAAGTCCTAGGTCCTAGGTGATTTTTCCAAAGGCCAAGTTTGAGGATCCATTTAAAAATAAAAATTAAAAAATTGGAAAAATAAAAAAACAATAAAAAAAAACAATAAAAAAAATAAAGAATAAGATAATTAAAAAATTAAAGAAAATATAAAAAATTAAATAAAAATTAATAAATAAAATAATAATAAAATTTAATAATTAAAAGAATAAAATAAATATTAATTAATCAAAAATAATAAGTCAAATTTTTTAAGTAAATACAATGCAGAATTTCAAATTTTTAAATATTAAAATGTTTTTTAATATATTAAAATGCATTTAAAAACTCGACGGATGAGATTAAAAGAAATCTTGATCCTCATCGATGGTCAAGATTAGTTTGACATGGATCACTCGAACTAGCCGTTGGGAATTTTTCCTTTAAATAGGGTGCTAGGGGTCATTTGAGATGAATTTTGATCCGAGAGTTTGGTGCTAAAGAGAGCTCTCTTGTAGTCATTTTTTGTGCAATAAAGAAAGACTTTGGGGTTAAAAATCTTGCTGGTGTTACTCTTCTGGAAATGTTGTAAGATCGTTTATTCTTTCTGCATAATTTTATTTTCACCTATTGATTTTAGCTTGATGAAGATTGATTCGGCACAGGTATCTTGTCTAATCTCTGGGGTTTGAATGATAGTTTAGATTCTGAAATATAATGGCAGGTATCTCCATTTGATCTGGATTTCACTATCGTTTTTCCCTCTATGTTAATGGTTGATTTTAATCTATGCAGGAAATCTTATTTTTGAGTTTACCGTACGTTAGGGGAAGTTCTCGGCTGAACCAGCCAACTCCCGGGTTGTGTTTTCTGAAAGAGCCCAGCCAGTTCTTGATCCCGGGCTTATCATTTGAATTTTTTTATGAATGCATGAAGGGTTTTTCTGAAGCATCTCACATTAAATTAAAATTCTGAAAATATTTGTGGCATAACGAAAAATCTAGCTATTTTAGAGCCTGCAGTTTGTGAATATTGTTTAGTTAGGGTTTTCAGTTTCGTTTCTTGCACATATTATTTATGGGTTTTCTGTTTTTGCCATTGCAGGCTGCAGGCATATGCTTTGAGAATTTTTCAGGGTTTCATTACGCAATCTCAAGTTTTGCAAAGATAGTCTTCAGCAGATTTTCAAATTTTCTAAGGGAATTTGATGGTTAATCAATGTTGTTTTGCTGCTCGGGGTTTATTTTTATTTGTAGGAAGAAATTTTCGAATTTTTTTTTTTTAGAGCAGGTTGCTACTTCACTCCATGGCTTCCATTCATAGTTACGTTTCCCTTTATTGTTGTTTGAACTACGATCCTCACCTTACCAGCTCCGCATGCCAGCCCTCACCTTTCACTCTTGCCCACCTGCGTGCTGCTAGATCTGGGTTTCACATTCAAGCAGCTCCTAAACCTGAATCTAACCCGCAGCCATTATTCCTCCACGCTATCTCTTCATTCGTTGTCCATATCACGCAGTCTTCTGCTCATCGATTGCTTTACTCATCACACTTCCAAACCCTTCTTCCCCTTCCTACTTCGATTTCTTTGTGTTGTCTACAAAACAATCTTCTGTTGCTTGCATATCTCCTCGCATCATCAATTCCATGTCGTCCAACGTGCATACTAACAACAGCAAGCAAACAAAGAAAATCGATTTTCAAGACTGGATTGCAGCTCTAAACTGCCGCACGCACTTGCAACTGCATCGCTGCCCATCTGTGTGACTTTCTTCTGTCCAAACTCTCCACGCTGCCAGATCTGCGTACTCCAGGCACCTGCAAACAATCCATCGTCAGACTTGCGTCGTGTTTTCTCTTTCCTGCGTCCAAACAATTTCTCAAAATATTCTTGAATACGGGCCAGGGTTCTGCGTTGAGTTTTTATTACATGCGTAAGTCTCTTTTGCGTTTATTTTTTTTTTATTTTTATAATCCATACGGTTCGTTTTATTAACTGTCATTTGGTTTTGTTTCATTTTAAAGTTTTGAGGTCATAAGTTTATAATGTATAGTTTAACATTAAAAAAGTTGAAACTATGAAATAAATAGCAAAATAAAAGAAGAATAAAATTAGCCATAAACAATAAAAAAATAAAAATAAAAGTGCTATTTTTAGTTTTATTCGACTTTGATTTGTTTTAACTTTGGATAGTTCTGTTTTATCTTTTTATTTCACTCATAAAAATTAAAAAAGTGAATAAATCATAAAAAAAATGTAAAAATAAAAAGAGTTTCAATTTTCATTTTTTGTTATAGATGAGGTGTCAGTGCTTTTATTTTTTTTTTTTAGTTTAGCTTTTTAGTCTTAGGTGTTAGTCTTAATTTAGATTTACGTTTGTTTAAATTTTAATTTTAAAAAATAATATCAAAAAGGTTAAAAATAAACATAAAAATAAAAAAATAATCGATTTTCATTTTTTATTTTTAGTTTAGTCCATAGTTTAGGACTTAGTTTTTTTTAGAGTTAGACATTTTTCTTTGTTCATTTTTTGTTTCATCTATAAAAATATAAAAAATCAAAAGATTCCTTTTAAAACTTTAGATTGGATATTAGATCTAATTTAGTTTTATTGCATTTTAGTTTTATTGATTTTTAGTTATAAAATCTTTAAAAAAATAATAATAAAAATAAAAAATAAATAAATATATATTATATTATTTTGGAAAAAATAGCTAGATCAGGCCTTGGCTCAAGGGGTTGTCATTTTTGCGATATATCTTTTTCTGCTAAAATTTTGATGTAGGATTAACATTTATCATTTCTTTATGTGGTTAAACATGCTTAAAATCTGAAGATTCGCTGCATGAATGTGATCTCTAGTTAGCATTTTACGTGGTTGTTTAAAGCATTTAATCTTTCAAAATTTTAATTGTTGGAGTATTGTTAAGCCATTGAGCATTTATTGATTATCTCACATTTGGTAAAAGTTAATCTTTGTTGAGTTATTTGATGGTAAACGATTGTTAATGAGTTCATATTTCTGCAGCGTTTGATAAATAATCGTTTAATCATTTATTTCATAAGGCACTGGTCTGTTAACTTAATAAAATCAAATAAGTGCTTATTTTCCCTCGTGTCTCCCAACCCAACTAGTCCACAGTTGGTCATCCATTGTCCCATAGGGTCTACCCCCCTTAGCCGCAGGAGACAGGTTTAAACGGAGAGATCGGGGATCAGGGTGACAGCCCCCGATCTGAGTGTTGTCGTGACAATCTGTGCGACAACACTCTTCATATTGAACACCAGGGATTGAAACATGTTTCAATCAAGTTGATCTTGTTTGTTCTCTCTAAGTCCAAGGCTCATCAAACACGAGTCTTCTTGTCACTTTGTTCTTCCATCCACTCTCAATGATTGCCACACATTTGCAGTCTTCATTATGTACTTGCAATCCTCACTAGGAAGCCAAGGAAGAAGAAATACAACCAAACAAGAGACTCACAACACAACAATAAAAATAAATAAGAAGGCACTTATCTCTTGAGAGTGAATCAACTCCCTCTTGAACTTAGCCTCCTTGTACCCAATCAAACTCATCCACATGAACAAGGAATCACCATCAAGGAGACAACTTCAACCACATTATCAGGAAGCTAATCATGTACATATTGTCAAGGAGTCGAACTTGTCTGAGTCATCATCAAATGACTCCATATCATTAAGAAGTTCATGTCGTCATCAGCAAAGAGTAAGCATCAAGGAGTCCAAATCACCATCAAGGAGCCCAATCACATCATCCACGTCATCAATGAGTCATACATCAGTGTCGGCAAGGAGTACTTATCATCATGAACAAGTAATACACATCGTCAACATCACCATTCATCATTAAGGAGTCAACATCAACAACAAGGAGTCATATATCAATATCAGAGGAATCCACATCATCGAGGAGTCCAAAAATACATTATCATCTTTTAATCTTAGCCGTTGAATTTTTATTTTTGAGGAATTTTACAATTTGTCATTCAATTTCATTTTTATTATCTCAAAATTAATTATTTTGAGCTAATTTCCTCAAAAAATTAACTTTGACTTAACCACCAAGGTCCAAGGGTCCAATTTTTCTTGAAATATCCAATATTACATTGATGGAGGACCTCCAAAAATTAATTCTTTTAAGACACGAATTTTTCCACTTGGAGGATTTAAATTTCCTAAGACATTTTAATTTGATTCTAATTAATTAATATTTTGGCTTATGATTTTAATTTAATTCCGCCAAAAAATTTACTTAATTGACACTTGAGGGGTTAAATATTTTTTCCACCCCCTAATATTTTAACCATGGTATGTAAGTATGAGGGACCATGCATTAAAATATTTTTTACATAAGATTTACAATTTCAACCCTCAAAGGGGGAATTCCCGTTCGGCTTAGACCCTCAAATTACATACCCAATTTTGCGACACAATTTGATCTAGTAGGCCAAGTGCTTTGTAATCAAATAATTTAGCCAATTAACTTAAATTATTCCCAAATCACTTTTACATAAGACTCGACCAGAACGCTAAGACTCACCTAAGACTTAATGAAGAATTATATCCTAGCTTTGGGGTGAGGCTGGAAAAACTCTGCTAACCATCAATGTTTAGAAACACAAATAAATCAGTGAGATGAAAAACCTCCTAGGTTGAAGTTCTCGTCAAAATAATAGGCTTACCTAGGTTGTTACATAAACACACGGTCTTGCTAGCATCATTTCCATTATAAATTTGCAAAATGGGTTTACAATGACACAATAAACAATTGATTGATGATCCAATTCTTCGAAAAATTTTGGCAAATTTGCTTCCTTGGAACTTTGAAAAGAAGTGTGCAACATGTCCTAGTAAGAAAACCAAGGCTCTGCAATATGGTCCATTTAAGATACTAAAAAAGGTGGGAGATAAAACTTGTGAACTCAATCTACCCCCATACATGCACATTTACTAAGTGGTGAATGTAGAAAATTTAAACTCTCTGACCCTTCCATGTTGGATAAAGTTGGTCCTCCCTTCTATAGAGACTTAGCACTAGATGCTCGAATAAAGTTGATGGAGGATAGATACAATTTTGCAGAAGAGGTCCAAAACTACAACACAGGGGTAGCATGAGCTTTGGAATATTGGGTTGAAAGGATAACTTCTAGGAAAAGTTAATTGGTACGCACAAGAGAAGGTAGAGGATAATTTTCCTCACCTCATTCAGTAAAAGCTTTGGGGACCAAAATCCTCCCAATATGGGGAGGTATGATCCAGATTGGATCACTATATTATTTATCATCCATCTTGATGCTTTTGGAGTGGAAAAATTGGAGGATTCAGCTCAGTGGACAATTTTTATTGATGGGTCCTAGTTTGGCAAATTGTGTTCTCAAACCTTCCAGAAACAATTTGAGTCATAAAACAACATTTTTTGAGGGGTAAAACATTTTCACTGAAGTGCTACACCCCTAGTGTTATTCTACATTCAGATTCCTTTCCAACAATGCAAGAAAGACCTCAGACAAAGTTCATGAGCAAAAGTTATGCAAACTAGAAGTTGACCATCCTGTTTTGATCACGTGATTCAAGAGGAGGCCATGTCAACTGGTATTATTCATGGAAAAACATGATCACGATGAAGAAGACTGGTATTATTCATGGAAAAACATGATCACGATGAAGAAGACTCTAGAAGAGTCAATATTGTAATTCTTGTTAAGAGTTGTATTCAAACTTAACCACTGGTAGGCTATCAACATTTGCTATAACTAGGCCATTAAGAGGAAAAGGGGTTCCATTCAATGGGAGTGCTTTTCCATAGATGAGCACAGAGAGAGAGAGAGAGAGAAAATAAAAAGGCTTTGTGTACTATAGCAGCTCAGAGGCCACAGGTCTCACTACTTGTACTTGCATCCATTCCCGTTTGGAGAGAGAGAGAAAACAAAAAAGGCTCACCTTTTAGCTAGGCTTTCACTTGTAAGGATTTCCCAAGTCATATCTTGTGTTCATCGTGGTTTGTGAGTTTTATTTCGTAGCTCTATATTTTCCATATTTTATCTACTTCATGCATAAGCATAACATAGTAATTAACGAATCCAAAAATTTAAGGAAAAATTAAATCCATTGTGACAAATTGTCCAATGAAATATCCATGGAAATTTACAAATCACAGGTTGGAGGAGAATCGCTTAAAGAGGCAAAGGTAGGTCACTAAGATGACAGTGGGCGACCTATCGAGGTTCCACTTCGATTGTGCAATCTGGGTTGGAGTTTTCACCATTTGAACATACAATTTGAGCAGCAACACATTTCATTCTCAATCACCCTCCGAAAATCCAATCTTTTAATCCCCGATTACCCATAAATCGAGAGAAAAGTCCTCTTTATATAGAGTGAGCTTCATCTCTCTTATAATAAACATGTAATCGTCTTTGTAAATAAATCAATGTAATAAAAATCACAATGTCTCATTAATACAATGAGGTGTAACAGATACCACTTTATAATGTTAAATTATCAATGTCATGACTTATCATTAAGAGTAGCTTCAAATTAATATATCCAAAATCTAATATAATAATATCATTGAACTGTTTGTAATTCAAAATAAAAATAAAAATGGCCATGACCATCATGTCACAATAATCCATAATTGCTAAATGAAATCAAAATTGTCTAAAACATAAACTGTAAGAATGAAAGTCAGGTGCTATAGTCCTGATCATATATCTATTTTTATAGTATTGACATAAAGCATAATAATGATCTACCCTACTTTAAAAGGTTTCGACCAGTGAACAAAATTGTAGATCTCTACCTTTATAGATTTCTTTATGTATGGTATTCTCCTATGATAACTTTAAACGTAAATGCCACGCAAACATTGGTGGAAAATGTCTTACCTTCCAACAATAATGCAGCATTGACCATAAAATTATTCAAGCGTTCCGCTTCGTGTCTATGTTCTTCTATCTCAGGGTTAAATAATATTACAGTGTGGAAATTCCCATCACCAGCATGGGCTATAACTGGACTGTATTTGACAAAAGAAGATTCAGCAATATTTTACTTTGCAAGGTTAAATCCTAAAGTATATTGTAGTGGACACAAAAAGAAGATTCTTGAAAACTTTCAGAGAAAATCACAAACAATTTACTTGGACATACAATGATTTACAAAAATATCTATGTTCCTATTTACAAAATTACAGAAAGAAAACTACCAGACATTCTAAACAGTAAGAGAAATAGATCTGTTTACAGAAAACCTAGACAAAACTGCAAAACGTGCCAGTATACCTACCATGTTAGAGGTGAAGAGTCAATTTCTGCTTTACTTCTCGCAATAACTTCTGCAAGATGAGATAATGGGACACAAACATCCTGCAACCATAAACAAAACAGATAAGTGAACTGAAAATGGATAGATATGACTCAACCATCTATTTGACATAGAACTGTCTGTCCACTTGTCAAGAAAGCACCATAGATGAGGAATATAATCAATGTTGCAAACATCGGCATCAGGATAGAGTCAGCAAGTGTTCAGAAAACCAAAAAATCTATAAAATCAGAAAAATATTGGTAAAAAACAGCAAACATCGGCAACATTAAAAAAATACAAAATTTTAAAAAGTCAAAAAAGTAAAAATAAAATAAAATAAAATAAACCCCAAAAAATCACTTAAATTACTAATTTTTTCAATCAAATGACAACTTTTTCATGCAGTCTACAATAAAATCACAATTTTTTCACCCTTGAAAAAATCGCCGATTTTGTTGGCTGATAAAATCAGTTAGACCAAAAAATTATGATTTCACAATTTTTTCGTGATAAAATCGGGGTGTTTGCAACACTGAATTTAATATATAAACAGGTATGCCCCATTTCTAATTTGGATAAATTGTTCACTACACTTCACCCAAGAATAACGAGTATACCAGTTAGTTTAACAAACCAGCAACTTAAATGCTAAAGAGATTGTCCTTTCTTTTGTAAGCTCTTAGCTTCATCATTAGAAGGGTATATGTTAGTGACATCATATGCCCATTGCAATGTAAGTAACTTAAGCAATAATATTTCTCAAAGTCTGAGATGTCTAATGTTTCTGGAATAACAAGTTTCGAAATGTCAATAGATAGGGAAACAATTCAGGTGCTTGAAACAAACATATGAAAGATACAAGTGAATAAAAACTTATGACAGAAATAACTTCATCATGCATGTATATCAAAATAGGTTGGCTCATTGGTTGGACTGATCGATCATGTGGACTGATGGTTTATATAGTATTTATCACAGCTGCAGGACTATGGACATTAACAAAAGGAAACGAAATGCATGTTATGTGGCAATGTCTGGACGGTTGGGAAAAGCTGCTTCAAATTCAAGCCACTGTATTATTTTGCATGTGAAAACTGAACAAAAACTAAGTTATACAACCAGGTTGCATGAGTAAGAGTACTGTTGTAAGTTCTCTAAAATGAGCGAAAAAAGGCTCCGAGTGGAACAAACCCCTGGTTTATCAGTAAACCAGAAATAATTTACTCATGTTCTGATAAGTCATATGAAAGCAGTGAGGAAAAATTGTATGAAATGGGCAAAATGAAAAGTAATTTTATGAGCAAACAAGATATAGCTGAGTAGTACAAAGTTTGAAGGCAGCCCACATCACTTTTTTTAAAACATTTTCCAAACTGTGAGAATAAGTCTATGACTCATGAGTGTTTAACATATTGTCAGAATTCAAGAAGGAGATGCATGAATCATATACAGCAACAGTACATGCCACAGAAGAAACGACTGAAAGTACATAAGAGTTTCTTCAAATATACGTTTAGAACAGAGGCTGATGTACTAGTAATTTTTCGTGTGTTTGAGTTAAGAGTTCGCAAATTCTGGATAAAGTGGGGTTGATATGAGACCTGCGTTTAAGTTATTTTGTATATATCTCCCTAAACAGCTGATATAAAAGGTTGGCAAGTACCAAATTAAAAGGAGATGGAGATTTGCTTGTGACACTTAGGGAAGATTTTCGTATATGATTGTTGATTTATACTACTGATTTTTAAAATTTACATCAATTTACAAAGTGTGCAAACTAGCTAGCACATACCAAATTAGCTAGTTCCATACAGAAACCGTTTGGTTTGGTACCAAAATGACTTTTACAGTTTTGTGCCACCATTCAAACCAATTAGCCCCTGAAAACGGGTGGACTAATTAGCTCAACCAGTTCCAGTCTGCTTTGGTAACACTAATAGGAACACAAAACTGGAGAGATATGAAATCATATTAAATCTATAACAAGCATTGCACAAAAGCTACACTAATATCGGCTTTTCATACATCACACACCCCCATGTATATCGCGTCACACAATTATATTTATAACTGTATAAACATTTATGGTGGTTCAATCATGTTTAACGACTTAAACTTACCAACTAACACTATAACCAAAGTAACATGGCATGACCTCTCCACCCCTTATGTCACATATTTCACATGTCAGATGCGACATGTGGGCAACACATGTCCAACATGATTTCGACTTGTGCCATGTTCACTGGACACAACTTTGACTGTTGCCAAACACAAGCCCTACTGGTGTCCCGAAATTTGGACATGTGTCTAGTGAAAAAAGCATCTTAAAATCAATTTATTGTCTCATTCTCACACAATTCAGTCACAAGTTTGGAGCTCTCAAATTTTTTGGCGTGTAGCTAAGGGCAATTAAGCAATGTTAGAAGGTATTCCAAGAGTTGGGAAGGGGATTTGTCCAGACCCTACTAGAGCTATGCAATTAATGGTAATGTCAAATTCTTAGAGTACAAGGATGAAAATGAAATACAAAGGAGCATTCCACTTTTACATAAATTTTTAACATTACCATTAATTCAGTATCTCGTTGGCATACTTGCCCTAAGAACAGTTCCCCCTCTCCTTGCCATACTTCCATACCAAGAAAGTAACGCATAAGCCCCGGGTCCTTCATCTCAAACTCTCTTGCAAGATCCTCTTTGCAAGATCTAATCAGCTTCTCATCACCTATCAGAATCAAATCATCAACATATAATACTATAATCAACAATTTACCTTCAACCACTATATGGTAAAGTTTCGCATCTCCTTCACTTTTGGTGAAGCCCATCCCAGTGAAATAGTTGTCAATCCTGGTGTACCAAGCACGGGGTACTTGTTTTAGTCCATACAACGCTTGCTTGAGTCTGCACAAATGTGACTCTCTACTGAAGGTCTCAAATCCTTCTGGCTGCTCAATATACACCTCTTCCTCAATCATGTCATTGAGGAATGTTGTTTTTACATCCATTTGATGTATCTTCCATCCCATCTACGCTAACAATGCTAGAATAGATCTGATTGATGAGTACCTTGCTACAGGAGCAAAGGTCTCATCGTAATTAATTTGCTCCACCTGAGAGAACCCTTTGGCCACAAATTTGGTCTTGTGTTTCTCCACACTCCCATCTGCTACTTGTGTTACTTTGTAAAGCCATCTGGAACTCACTGCTGACTTGTCTGTTGGTCTTGGAACCACCTCCCAAACACTGTTTCCAATAATGGAGTCATACTCCTCAACCATGGCATCAACCCATACTGGTTGTTGCACTGCTTCCTCGAATGAGAATGCTCAATCTCTACACTCTCGCTCATCAAAGCCATGTAGGCAGTGTACCGATCTGGTGACCTCCTCTTCCTACGCTGTGATGTGGGTGCTCCCAAAGTCTCTTTAGCATCATGCATCAATCTGTCAACCTCTCTAGCATGCTTTCTCCCATCTCTAGAAGTCTCTGCATGAGTGGGTGTTTCCACTCTCTGCTCCTCTGCATGTGGCTACTCCACATCATCCTCAAGTTCCTCCTTTGGAGCTAAAATCTCCTCATCTGCATGTAATTGAAGCTCCCTCTCAAGGGAACATCTCATGGCCTTCTCTTCATCGAACTTCACATCTCTACGAACCATTGTCATCTTGTTGGATGGTTGGTACCAGTGTTGATAATATTGGTGATATTCAAAAATATCGCGATATTTTCGGCAAAACGATATATCACTGAGAAAATATCGGCTATGTTTAAAAATTTGAAAATTTTGATTTTTTATGCTAGCTGATATTTTCACCGATATTGCCAATAAGATGTTTTCTGGGCCCTCACCGATATTTTTCCGATACCGATATTATCAACACTGGCAGGTACACCTAATAGTTGTGAGGTGTATCAGTGTAACCCACAAATATGCCCAACTCAGCCATTGGCTCTAGTTTTTCCCGTGCATCCCTGGTAACATGACAGTAGACTGATGAACCAAAGATCCTAAAGTGTGCCACACCTAGTTTCTTACCTGAAAAAGCTTCTTTTGGTGTACTCATCCCGACAATTCAATGGGGGCTTTTATTCTGCAAATAAATAGTTGTGTTGCATGCTTTAGCCCACAAGTGCAACGGTAAGCCCTAATCATGTAACATCGTCCATGCCGCTCCCAAATACTTTTGTTCTTCCTTTCAGCGACCCCATTTTGTTGTGAGTTATGAGGTGTTATTAACTCCAGTCAAATGCCTTCTTAAGCACAAAAATTCTTGAATTCATTCGACACATATTCTCCATCATTATCACTTCTGAGAGCTTTAACTTTCTTGTCAATATCTTTCTCGATAAGTGCTTTAAACTCACAAAAGTTAAAGAACGTCTGATCTTTCTTTCGCATGAAGAAAATCCAGCACTTACGAGAAAAATCATCAACAAATATTACATAATACCTGTGCTTGGTTGTGGATGTTGTTGAGAACGGTCCACACACATTTGAGTGAACTCGATCAAGAATCGCTTGCGCTCGACTGTCTTTATCATAAAAGGAATCTTTGGCGTACTTCCCCAATGTACACCTTTGCATGTGTCTCTCTTCTCTAGTGTACCCTTGGGAAATCCTGTAGAAATTTGTTACATGATCTTCAAAGCTCCGTGGTGCAAGTGACCCAATCCTCTATGCCACAACTTGTTAGAAAATGTAACTATGTTCGGTCTTCATTAATGTACTTGAGTCATCATGTAATGTACTTATCAAAAGAATAAAGAAAATCATTTTTATTATTATTATTGTGGCTTATTAAAGCATGGGTTTCATGCTTGGGTCACCATGTTTTACGTCAAAGTCCCCATTGAGGACTTCTAGGATTTATTCTAGATCAATAGTGTCATTGTACTTTTAAAGAGACCCTTCTTGGGCTTTTGAATCATGTAAAAAGGTTGAGTATTGAGTCAAATATGTCATGTCCCTTCTCAAACACATTAGTAACAGGGTGCTCCTACACAATTTTGAACATTTTTTACTAAGGAAGAGGGCCCCACACTTTCGACTTAGGGACTTAGGGGCCAAATTGACTTTATTTAGCTGCTAATGGAATGTGGGGGCCACCTAAATAGGAGTTCAAATTAGCCATTCGATATTCTTGGAGGGAAAATCGAATGGGTGGATAGAGGGGCCCACATGAGGCTAAGGGGGCCCAAGAAGTTATAAAAAGGGATCAACTCTCATTTTGTTTTCGTTTTGAACATTTGAAAACAAACACTCTTTTGTACGCTCTGCTGCTTAGCGAGTCTCTCACGCGAGAGATTCAACCTGTTCTTTGGGGGACCATCGATGACCACCCTAGGGAAGTTGTTCCACAAGAATTTCAGGGAGTTCGGTATAGTCACACACTTCAGGCATCAATGCAGAGAGGGAACTGTGTACTTCCTGGGTAGCCAAAAACATGTAGGAGAGGTTGGAAGCCAGCCAAGAGATTCATTGCTTGATGGGAGTTCCGGGAGCTAAGGAGGTTGCTTGTTGAGGACATTTTCACTGGAGTTTGCAACCAGCTATACCAGTGCATTAGTTATTCAAATTTCTGAGCAGATGGATTCCGCAGAGGCTTGTAGCAGCAATTTGTGGGGACTTGGGAGAGCATTCAATCTTGGCCAAGAGCCATCCGGGGAGCAAGTAGTTGGATAGCACAGGTATAACCAGCATTTCAGATGTGTTTACAGAGGGATTTGCAAGCTATTTCCTGCAAGTCAAATTTGGCAATCAAAACCGGGGAGAGGTTCCAAGGAGGCCGAAAATCCAAAGTCAAAACTAGCGAAATTCCCTTCAATGTTTTTCTGGGTTGTCCAAGGAGTCCGGGATTGAAGGATATAATTTTCTGGGTAGTTTTTGGGCACATTCCAGTAGTTCGAAGTTCAGCAAGGCAGCGGTTTACTAGAGCAACGCAGTGCAGAGTGGTGTAGCAGTTGGGCAGCCTTCAGCGCAGCTATTTTCCCACCTAGGGTTGATCTTGCTTGTTCATTGGGACAAGCCCAGGTGCATCATTCCATTTTATATTGTATCTAGCCCTCTGATTTTTAATAATATGGCTCAGCAATTCTTGATTGGCAGCGTTTTCGTGCATGTCTAATGTGTGTTTTTATTTTTATATGTTGTTGCACTATTTATTTGCTTAATATCACTCACATTCCTACTTAGGAACATTACAATGGTATCAGGGCATGAGCTTGGCCTAGCTATGGGTAACCTGTAAGATCATGGGAGATTTGGGCATGCATGCACAGTGACAAGTTACTTCGTACACTACCCATGGCTCAAGGGAGATTCAGTATGCAGGAATTCTGGGGTGGAATTCGTTGGACCAATGAGAGGTTGGCTCAGTTGAGGAAGGTGTCAGACCAAATCCATCCTTGTCCTTAGAGCATAGACACTAGAGGTGCGCAAGCTGTGGGAGTACGACCATCTACACTATATGGGGAAAGTCGACAGAATCAAGGCACCAGATCTCCTGAAAAGGACCAGGCAGGCCAGAGATGGTTAGAGGATGAGCCAAGGAGAGGATTTTTCTAGTGGAGACCTAGTCTTAGACATTAGGGGCCTGAGGAGGAAATTGAACATGAGGCAGAGGACACATGGGAGTGTGAGGATCACATTGGTATACCCAGTGTGGCACAAGAGTCACCATTGTTGGAGGCCTCTTTGATAGCACCAGTTGACACCTTGGGGGAGAAAGTAAAGCATACACCCATAGGACCATCCATTGATGAGGTGCCAGGAGACACAGACATGTCCACCATTGAGAAGGTGACATCCTTTGTTGAGATATCCGGGGTCGTGACCAAGTTTTCAGGTGATAGCAACGCACAACAGGATGATGCGGTGTCGAGAGACATCACCACCCTTGATAAGGAGTCGGTAGGTACAGAGGCACCCAGATCTATGATAGAGTTGCGGGATGACAATCACCTACAACATGGAGAGCACATAGAGGGGCGTGAGCTAGTCATGGAGGGGAAGTTCGTGACTCGTGTTGAGCCCATGGTGGAGGAGGACAAGCAATCTTCTTTGGGGCCCACCACTGACTTAGAGTTGTTAGACACACAGACTGTCAATAGAGTTGCATTACTTCCACATAATAGCTCTCTCTGGGCTTATATAGATGGGGCTTGCAACATTGCTAGACTACCTTTGCACCACAGAGAGAGAGATGCAGAGATCCCCCGACAAATTTTATGTGTTGACCAGGATGCTGAGTTGAGGTGACATGAGTTGCACAAGGTGCAACACTCGCAGGATGGAGGGCTTGTTCTATGTGCTAGCGTTTGTGCATTCAATCCCTCTCTTGGGGTTGGATGGCGAGAGATTCTGAGTTGGTACCCAGTGGAATGGGCAAGACTCATGGAGATGGTTGTAGTCCGAACTAAAGCTCAATGGTAGCTCTCTGACATTGAGGGTGCTAGAGGCTCAAGTTGGCATTGGAATCCAGGCAGGGCTTCCTATCCAATATCAAACATGTGGGAAGGCTATGGCATTGATGAGGTAGTCAACCTCGTGCCTGAGCGCATGCATTCCTTAGGAGAGTTCCAGTTGATGCTAGTGGCCAGGTGGTTTGTGAGCAAACTCCATTGGTTGTTTTGGCATGTTGGTTGCACATGGGGGCGCATGATGATTAGCATTCTCTAGCAGGAGCTGGTTGGAGCAGGTGGCATGGGTATGCCACCAGACCAGATATTGTATGGAGACAATGTTCTCCCATTGAGGTTTAGGACTCAGGGGTCATAGAGGATTGGCACATCATAGATATCCCCCCTAGCAAGAGTGGAGTTGGGGTGCTCAGGTCTACCAGGATGGACGAGGGGACATGACGCGTGTCATGGTGGGGTCACTATCAGAGTGGCGAACACTTTGGCATACACGGGATACCATATGTTATTGGGTGGTATGATAGTAGGCAGTGGTACACAAGACTGCACAGAGTCAGGTCGTAGGGTCTAGTTTTATATAAAGGGATGTGGCCTGATGCATACAAACCCAATTCTAGGCCATAGCACCTAGTGGTGTGCAAGGCTATGCAACAAAGAGCAGTGACCTACAAAGGAGCATGGAGATACATGGTTGTATACCACATCATGTCGGTTAATACTATGGGGTAAGAGTGACTCGCATTGCATTGAGGACGTGCGGGGAGTGACACATGTAGTGACACAAGCAGGACACGGGACGATATAGGATGGTATGGCTGTAGCCGGGGGTATTCCATGGTGTGCAAAGACAATTTGTGGTATACAGTGGCATGTCGATGAGTGCGGTGATACTGGGTGGCATGCAGTGGCAGAGGATGCAGTGCAATGGGCGCTCAGGGCGTTACCTCCGAGGAGATTTATGGACAAGGGCAGTAGGTGTACCATTGGATGCATATCACCTAGGATCGATGAGGACATGGTTGAGCATCTGGTGACACCATGTTTTGCGGACATAGGGCCTCAAGGGGGTTGTCAGCAGATCCAAGGCAGAGACGGGGACGTCCGTAGGGTTACTCTTGAGCATTCTGGCAAACTCTTGATCATACCCTTCGGGACATACCCACCCATCCTCCTCCAGTGTTGCTTACGGTCACATAGTGTTTGGTTGTTGCCCCTTGACACTCCCCATTCAAGCAGCAGGGCATGGCAGTTGGATGAGACAGCGTGTCATGGGCTAGGAGGAGACTCTCCAATTGAGACACTTGGTAGGTGCACGAGTTGACAGATACAGGCTTAGGGATAGCATGGTTGATTGTCGAGGTAGCATATGTTCCACCCCTAGGCTCACACTTGGGGAGGTGACCGAGAGGGAGTTGTATGGTGCTTTTCCAGCTCAACAACTTGAGACATTAGGTAAGCATGAGGTGTGAGGGATGGTAGCCCTTGTTGGCAGGATGATGCTTAGGCTTCCAGCAGGACCAGGGCACATCATCAAGAGTTGGGATAGTAGATCTAGCTGTGTGATTTGGCAGGCGTAGAGAAGTTCGTTATTTGCAACACGGGTTCTTAATGCTTGGTACCTACCTATTGGATGCCTACAGGAGTCAAAGACGAGGCACGAAAGAGTCCCAACAGCTAGCAGCATATCACTGTGACAGACAGAGAGGATTGGGGGTTGTGGACCTCTAGTATGGTTATGGGATCCAGGGATCGAGTGGATTGGTGGGATACTCCACTCCTCAGTGAGCATGGGCAGGATAACATGTGAATTGATTCATTCACAGGCAGACACATGGGGAATCACCGAAGCTCTCACCATAGGGCGAGGTAGATTGTTTTTTTTATAATCTAGGATAATCGGTAACTGGTGAGAGTTATCCTGAACAGACCCAGGATCAAATCCAACTGGTTGTGTGGGCGAGGTAGATTGTTGCTCAAGATTAGGGCCAACCATGGAGGGATAGGCACTGACACTATTGGGTCGCTTTGGCAGGTTGGGACTAACCTCAATCATCGCATAGATTGTGGCCAAGACCTATGCAAGAGGTGGCTCTTGTACGAGCATGTTAGATAGTTAGTGATGACCAGGGTGTTGCGGGGTCAGCAGGACAATTTCTTGTTGCATTGGCCATGGGACCCTAGCGTCATAGTACTTAGTAGTTCAGATACCCATAGGGATGAGTTGGTTTCTATAGGGGAGGGTCATCAACATTCTCCATCAAGTTTCAGTGATTCGCTAAGAGCGTGGGAGACTTCATCAACATGGCAAGATGGCCAGCAAGAGGATTTCAAGAGGAGCTCATGCAAGAGAAGCTTCATTCGCATAGGGATTGAGTTGTATCTTCAAGGACCCACAATTAGGGTGCATGGGGTGGACTATTCGGTAGAGCAACTTAATGAGGATTTGGGCAGAGTTTTACATCGTCAAGATGCTCTACTTATTGGTGATAGACACAGGGGTTCTAATGCCCATATCTGGTAGGATAGTGAATGGAGCAAAGGGGGCTTCGCGTTGATCAAGTTGTCTTGGGATCCTGGTATCGAGGGACTCCTTCACTATAGGACAGTACAACGATCAAGGATGATCCAATGGCACATTTTGGGACCCTGGTGAAGTTTGCAGTGATAGTGGGTGCCACAGTCAGAGAGGGTGTTTGTTCAGACATTGCTTGAGGACAAGAGATGTTTGGTGCATTGGAAGAACTTGCTAGATGAGGATGCCACCTGGGAGGGTGAGCATATTTTGGAGCACCCAACTTTGAGGTTGCTTGAGGGCAAGCAACATTTGGGAGGGGAGGATTGTCATGTCCCTTCTCAAACACATTAATAACATGGTGTTGCTACACAATCTCGCACATTTTTTACTAAGGAAGAGGGCCCCACACTTTCGACTTAGGGACTTAGGGGCCAAATCGAATTTATTTAGCTCCTAGTGGAATGTAGGGGCCACCCACATAGGAGTTAGAAGTAGCCATTCGATATGCTTGGAGGGAAAATTGAATGGGTGGATGGAGGGGCCCACATGAGGCTAAGGGGCCCCAAGGAGTTATAAAGAGAGATCAACTCTCATTTTGTTTTCATCTTGAAGATTTGCAAACAAACACTCTTTTGTACGCTTTGCTGCTTAGCGAGTCTACCGGCTGTTTAGTGATAAATCTCTCACGCGGGAGATTCAACCTCTTCTTCGGGGGACCATCCATGCCCACCCTAGGGAGGTTGTTCCACAGGAGTTTCAGGGAGTTCGGTACAGTCACACACTTCAGCCATCAGCGCAGAGAGGGAATTGCATATTTCCTGGGTAGCCAGAAACATGCGGGAGAGGTTGGAAAAACACTACTTATATGACTAATTGGAGAGGCTGCTTCGTTTAGTTCATCGAGCAATTACCAAAGAAGCAACACATAAAACAATAGACACTACCATATGACTAATACCATCCTTAAAAAAACAGTAAGATCATCCTAATAAATTTCGATAAATTTTCCAATTACACCCTTGAAGGCATAATCCATAGCATTTTGAAACGTAGCCCCAACATTGGTTAATCCAAACGGCATTCTAATATATTCGAAAGTACCCCATGGTGTGGTAAATGTAGTCTTGTGACGATCCTCCTTTTTAACCAAATCCAGAAAAACCATCTAGCAATGACATCATTCCAAAACCAGTCACTCTTTGCAACATAGTCTCCATGTTTGGCAAAGGGTAATTATTTTTCTTACATGCTAGATTAAGGTTTCGAAAATCAACACAAAGTCTTATTGTACCATTCTTTTTCCTAACAATCACTAGGTTGGAACACCATGTTGAATGCCTCATCTGAGCAATAATCCCTGCTGCAAGCATCTTTGAAAGCTCATTTTGAACCAAAGCGGCTAACTTAGGATTTATCTACCTAAGCTTTTAACGAAAAGGTTTAGCATTTTCATCTTTCAAGGGGATAATGCGTTCCATGATATCTTCCCTATAACCTTTCAATTCATCATAAGAAAATGTTAAAACATCCCAATATTCATGAAGTAAATTGGTTAACCTTTTTCTTTCTTCAACATTAGTACCCTTACCAATTTTAACAATCTTTGGATTCCTAGAAGTACCAATGTTTACCTCGATGTATTCGCCTGGATCCATTTTATTTTCCTCTCTCAACTTTGTAGCATCATGTTGATCAAAGTGTTGCTATAAAGAAACCACATTCCTGGGAGTAGGATTTATGATATCCTCATGATCATCAGATCCATCCTCCTTAGAATCTATCCGAAAATTTTCAAACTCATCCAAATTGTCAAGAAAATGAATGACCTATTTCTCATCATCAAAAATTTGCCAATGCTCTGAATTATCTGGAACAGAAGGCCTAAATATAACTTCCATTTTTACCTTATCCTTAATCAGCCCATCAGATAACTGCAAACTAGAAGCAGTTACAGCAAGCTCATTTTCCGAATTATTCTGCTCTCTTGGGATAGCCTCCAAGTCGAGGGCATCAAAGTATTCCATAGTATCCCATACAACATTTCGATAATTCCTTAACCTTTGATTTTTACATGTAAATTTATTTTTAAGTTGCATGATAATTAAGACAGAATCCCCCTTGATGCTAAGCAACTTAATTCTTAAAGCCTTTGCCAACTCAAGACCCAACAATAAAGCTTCATATTCAGCGACGTTGTTGGTTGCTTCAAACTCCAATCAATAGGCAAACTTGAAAATATGACCAAGAGGTGATTTTAATACTATTCCTGCACCTTTACCATGTCTAGACAATGCACCAGCAAAATACATGTACCAAACTTTATCATTGAGATCCTTAATCTTTTTATCAACCTTATCATCGGGAAGAACTATGAAATTAGACATGATAGCATAATTCTCAATGTCATATTGTTCTTTAATTATCTCATTATGAGGTCTCTTGGGGTCTTCAACATGGAATCTTCTCTCAGGCTCTCTATTAAGTCTCACAAATCCATCACCTCTAGGAGAAGGAATCATAGCATATGACCAATTCATTTGAATACTCCCTCCTAGATCAGAGGCCCATTTTCTAGATAAAAGCATATCCCAAGCATCAGGCACATCAACAACAACAATGTCCATAACAATCATAATGTCAGGGTAAACTGATAAATGAACCTGTAAATCCTTGATCAGACAGTGAACCTCAATCTTCTTAGAATCCATGGCACATATATTGTTGTAAGGCCTAGAAATTCTTAAGTTAAGTTGTTCCATGACCCTCGTAGTCATGACACAAGCTGACGCGCCAGAATCCAGCATGCAATTATTCAATTTATATCCATTAACCATCAAAGTAATAAAGAAAGGCTGCTGATCCTTGTTATCTGAATCTAAACTTTGCAAATCTATAGGAGCATCCTGATAATCAACCTCCGGGGGTTTCTTTTGAGAAACATTTACTTGAGGACCTTCAATAGCTTTTAGTAACTTAGCTCTTTGGGAAGGAATTTTCACAATATCGAAGACAGGAACCCAGATTTTTGCATTATTAAACCAACTTCCCAAATCGACATCTAATCCAGAGTTTGAACCTGGGTTAAAAATTTGAGGGGGAATCTGATTCCCGCTTTGATCTTTATCCCTTCTTTGATAAGTCAAACCCTTATCTTTAGCAATTTCCATGATTTGCTCTGGAGAAGGTTTTTCACCATATATATAATTTAACCATGATATCATCTTCATTCTCAAAATTATTTATACTATAAGTTGATGCGAGACGCATAACATCTCGGTTGTTTTCCTTAACTTCCATCCAATCTTTCATAGACAAAGGAAACTCTTTACCCACTACATTTATTTGATTACCTACCCCAAACATTCCATTATCCAAAATTCTCTAACGATGGGGCAAGTAGTCTCCTCATGAAGAGCATCACAAGCCCAACAGTAAGGCGGAGCATCATCAACCAAATTAGTATGTTCAAGCGGATTAGGTGGTCTCTGCTCACTAGATTGACCCTTCTTCTGCCAATTATTATTCTGATTATTATTATTATTTCTAGGTTGGAAATTTTGTGTTTGAGTTCTTTCCATTTGGACCAACCTATTCTGCAAAGTAGCTATTTCCTTAGCATGGTTAGAGGTTAATTTTGCTTGGTTAATCTCCATGCTTTCAATCTTTTGCAGCAATTTCTAAACAAGGTCGCTATCAGGTTCTTAAACCTCTTTTCCTTTAGGTTTTTTCAATTTCGTTGAATGCCTATCAAAACCTGGGATTTCAGACTTCCCAGATGCTGCCTTATCTTTCTCAAGTTCTACTGCCAAAGCTTGACAATCCCTATAATCAGGAAGTTTAGCATGTCTTAGCTTGTAAGAGGGCTCAGGGCTAAAGGCATCAATATAAAAGTCTCGAAAAGATATATCAGTAGATTTATAATCTTGAGGTAATTCCTTAATAATATCATTAAACCTCTTGTTAAATTCTTCTGCAGTCTCATTCTCTCTCTTTTTAATGATACTGATAGCTTTTACGAGATGCCTTCCTTCTCTCTTATCTCCATACTTTTCCTTAAAAGCATTAACGGTCGATTGCAAAGAATCAAATGAATCTTGAGGGTTTTCCGTAAACCAATCTAAAGCATCCCCCTCCAAAGTAAGAACAAAAAAGGTGATTTTTACATCTTCATGATTAAAATCAGCAGCCCTTGCATACTTACCCA